>ML777762.1:414699-486229 GCA_009831015.1 Picea engelmannii | reverse complement strand
AAGATATAGATGTATAATTACCAAGGCATGCTGAGCAAGCAACACCGGTTGCTTGATTTCCAAGAATTGTTGAAGAAGAAGAGCATCTGAAGGCTGTAGAACAGATTGAAACCAATGTTCAATATGATTATGCATACCATGTTTTGTTGCTGCTGGAGTTTCTAGTTGCTCATTGTTCTCTGTAGGCTGGCAAAGGTGTTCACACAGAACCAATGAATCAATTGTTTCCTCCTCCATCTCTTGGGCTGCAGAGATCTCTTCAAGTTCCTGCAAGATGCACGAAAGTTCCTGCAACAATATCTTCTTCCGTTCATTCAATCTTGAATCCATTAGTCAATTTTTGTGTTTTTTTTTCTTTTGTTGTAGGTGGTTTTGCTAAAAACTTTGGAAAGTCACATCAACTGATAATAATTCTAAAACCCACACTAGCTTGAAATAAAATGAAATGCACTCTTGCTGAATGGAAATTTGCTTCTACTGAATCAAATGCACACCCTCTTATACTGATGAACTCAACTGCTGAATCAAATCTAATACTGCTGAAATCAAGACTCTGCTCTTGTTGAATAAAATCTACTAAAATGAAAACCTCTTTGTTGCTGAATGTAGTCTAACACTGCTGAAATGAACCACTTGCACACTAATGAATTTGAAAGCACTCTTTACTTCTAAAGAAATACTTGCAGAAATCAAATCTACTTGGCAAAACTTCGGAGCCCACTCTCCAATCCTTTTTAATACCTCCCCGGCAACGGCGCCAAAATGTCGAGCTATATATATAACATATGAATCAACATTTAATTGTCAACCCGGGAAGGTAGACTTAGAGGAACCAACACAGGAAATGCAGGGTTGAAGAGGTGGTTTAAAGAATGCCAAACTAATCTCTGAACTGCTAAAAGAAACTTGTTGGAAGGAGCTATTGTACTCTACTTTGCTCTGCACTACTCTGTACTACTCTGTACTAACTGGTACTGTTCTGTATATGCATGTAAAAGGTCTACTGCACACTGATGACTAAAAACAATTAAGTTTCTACTACTTATTACTCCACACAACTCAGTAACCTTCTATTTTATAATGCAATGAAACTCTCTATTGTATTGTAACCAAATGAAATGTTATTTCTGTTAATCAATGGCTGAAAGGATAACATCTAAACTTGAATCTTGAAATGCTAAAACCCTCTGTTGCAATCAAATGAAATGCTACTTATGTTCTATTAAACCAATGAGAAAACGGCTGAAAGATGATGTTCAAATCTGAAGATGGAGTCTACTGTATATAGCTTTGTTTCCATCAAAGGGGCTCTGCCTTCTTTGTTCCTCCTCTTCTCAGAATTAATGCTTCAATTCAAATTTTACTGCTAATCAAATAAATACAGATCAAGAATTGATAATGAATGTCAGGAGTTCGACTCCTCCCAATGGCGGAATTTACAAAATGTCCGAAGACTATCTTAGGGTTGAAAATCACGAATATACCAATATACAACAGGGAATAATATTTAAAAGACCGCTTGAGACTCGAACTGGCCGGAAGTCCAAAACGAAGCCGGGGAAAACTGACTTTGAAACTGCTTTAGGGTTTGAACTAACCAGAAACAACAGACCGTTCTTTAAATCAATGCACACTGGAAAATAAATAACTCACAACAAAATGGCAATAACAGAGGTCGTATTAATAAAACTCTAACTATTTTATTGAAAAATAAGAACAATACAAGGCCCGGAGATTCGATCCTCTATCTAATCTATGCTCCTATCTAGTCTATGCTCTATCTATTTCTCGAGCATAGCATCTCTTTATATAACGTTTCAGATCTCTCACAATGCATGGCTTTGCGCCCAAGTAGTTACAAAACGGTTTACTGGAGAATGAGACACGTTTTACATACCCAATCGATTTAAGATTTCCTTTACCCGTGTCTCTTGATAAGCATGATTACATGTGCAACTGAATGCTTATGCGCCCCTTAAGATAGGCGATACCATTAAGTTTGCAACCGTCTCTTGAATGCCCTAATCTTATGACACGAAGGCAAAACACGCGTGGCAATAATTCTGGACCTTTTACGCTGATGAAATTGGCCTGGCACTTCTGATGCAAGAAAAACGTATGACGGGGCCACTTCATCAGGTTGTCCAGCCCTGCCCATTGGCACTTGTTCTCCAAAATTCTCTATAGAATTCTCAGAAGTCGCTGATGCTGGTATTAAAGGAGTCCAGATTGGACCTGGTGCAACGCCATTAACGCGTATTCCCCGTTTCACTAGCTGCAAAGACAAGCCTCTGGTGAAGGCAACAATTGCTCCCTTGGTTGATGAATAATCCAAGAGAGTGGCATTCCCTTTATAAGAATTCACAGAAGTTGAGTTGATGATGTTGCTCCCTTCTTTCATGTGCTTCAGAGCGTGACGAACCAAAAAGAACATTGAAAAGATATTCGTTCTAAACACACACTCTAGCTGCTCTGGTTCCAAATCCTCAACGCTTGGGACTGGATGTTGTTCAGCTGCATTATTTACCAGAATATTAATCTGGCCGTATGCCTTCACAACTTTGTCTACCACCTTCTTGCAATTCTCGTCGTATCCCAAATCCATCATTGGGAACTTCAATATCAAATTCCCTATCAAACCTTCCAAACCTTCTAAGAGCTGGGTAAATTTAGCATCTTCGTTGATATCTTCACTGGGTGCGAGCTGGTACCTGGTACTGGTAAGTTCTGTTTAGTATCAACATTATGTTAAAGAGACAAATATCCCAGGAATGGCGCTCAGCATTTAAATTCTTGAAGGCCACGTCCAGAACCCAGGAAAACAAATAGCTTAACCAATGCACAAATCCTTCATCATTATCTTGATTTCTATAAATTGCCATTTCATTGTTACAATGAGTGATACCATTAATAAGATTTGGAACACCTTTGTTTAGTAGCTTGTACACACGGCTGGAAGTGCCTGATGTTTGAAGGTAGTAGTGATAGAAAAATGGATGCATTTTCTTGTAGTAGTGTTTGCAATGATATCAAAAGAATGCCACAACATATGAGTAAGGTTTTGCAAGAATCCATAAGAAGAAGACTTCATAAGTATGAAAATCTTAGCAACCCAATCATGAAAGAAGCCAAGAATCTGCAGTAAAATGTATCAAATCCAGAGCCCAACAACAAGGATGAATGAAAACATCACCTTTAAAAGAAAGAAACCAAGATGTTGACATCCAGTCATGAAGGTTAACAAGATTGGGCTAGAACCCATTAAACTGACAAATGAGAGTGGTGGAGCTAAGAGGAGCTATCTTGGAAATAACATCCTTCCTCATGGGAATGGAAGGAGTCAGAGCCTCTTGCACCAAGAAAGAAGGAGAAATGGCATTTCTCTTGATGATGTCGCGGAAGGAGTTGCCTTGGATGACAACTGAACTAGAGGGAGAACCCTTGAGAGGGAACACTGGTGGCCCATGAGAAGATGTGGCTTGGGCAGACCCGTGACTTGGAAAAGAAACAACATTGGGGGAAGGACCTGCTATCATTGAAGAGAGACCTACTGCCAAAGGGAAATGCATAGATCGAACCCAAACATGCCACCACGAGCGACGAGGGATAAACCCTAGTTGTCAGAGCCGTTGCGCAGAGAGGGAACGCCTTTTTGTTTGAAAAGTATATAATGGTTACTCCTTGTTAGATGGGTCTTTAATTAAAGTGTTATAAAGAGTTATTTTATTTGAAATTTGGAATAATTAGTTGTTAAAATGTAAAATTAGAATTTACAATTCTTCATAAATAAATAAATTTTTGTTTTAATAAATAAATATGTTTATAATTTTTGTTATTTTTTAATTTGATTATTTAAATAAATTAGATATATTTTACTAGTTAGATGGGTCTTTAATTAATGTGTAATAAAGAGTATTTCATATGAACTTTGGAATGATTAGTTGTTTAAATGGAGATATTAAAATATAAATCTATTTGTATGTAGAAAATTCCACATTAAGATAAATTTAAGCTGTGTTTTTATATATATAATATTTAATTTTTTTATTTTAAATGTTATAATCAATTAATTTTTATTAAGTATTATGAAAAAAAATCAAATTACAAAGTTTATGGAAAATTTTCGGGGAATTATTCGCTTGTGGAAATTGAACTTGTGTGGGGAGGATAACAATCATTCCTTCCAACCTCTCAAGTAAAACCCAATTGACAAAGTATCATGAAAATTACATATATAAATAATTTTAAAATATAATTTGTAATCTGTAATCCCTAAAGACTTACTTAGATATAAGAAATGATATTTCATTTTCCCTTGAATATTTAATTTCAATTTTCGTTATATAAATTTGTCTTTTCATATATGTTTAAAATTCTTGTTAAATATTATTACATTTAAATTTAAAGAGAAATTGCAGTACAATAGAGGATTGGAGGGTAAGAGAAAAATAAGATACTATATGGAGGTGATCAACCCTAATCTATAATATCAAAAGTATTTATTTGTATTAATTAGCGTAAAGAAGAAAACCAACATTGTTAAAATAATAACAAACTCTCATGACCTCCATAATGAAACAGGGCATTAGACAATTCCTAAAATGTCACTGGTCAATAGAATTTGTCATATTTGTGATAGGTTGAAGATAAAAAACACTTTCTCTTAAAATGTCCTCTATACACCCCAATTAAATATCAATTTCAAAATATTTGTTACAATACCTACCTCTCTAACCTTTTAACTCATGAAAACTACGGTGATTTTTGAATACTTATCTTAAAACTTTTTGAGCATAGAAATAAAATTCTAAAGCAAACCAAGTAATTCCTTACCTTTACTTAAATCAAATAAACCAAAATTGTTTTTAATAAATGTTAATCATCATCATCATCATCATCATCATACATAAAATCTCCTTCATCTTTAAAAGTTAAGTAAATCTATTACATTTATTTTTCCTTTAAGAAATCTTTATATGCAGATAGAATATTTCAATAGTCCCCAAATAAGACAAATAGAGGAATAGCTTCAATAGCTCCCACAATTAAGGCAAATTGTGAAACTAATATGAAAACCATAATATTTATTTTTCATAGCTAAGTACACTTCTTACCAACTAAAACATTACATTCATATAAACATTGCATTCATATGGTTATTTGGTGATTTATTGGCCTTTTCGGCTCGTCCAGGATCATGGGGTTCATTTAGACTTTGGTAGCTTCATGGGGTTCATTCAGACCTCAGATTGTTGAACGTCTTGTTGTTGAGTGTATTGGACACCAATACCTTTCCAACAATTGGTTGGAATCCCCATTCAGATTTCATCTCGTCAACTTTCATAAACCATGAATTCAAAACTGCCTTCTTACCAGAAATATTTTAATGTGATTTTATACACGTGGGACTTAGAATTGGATTTCGTCAATTAAGTTTAATCCTAAAAAAAATGTCCAAGAAACTTGTTTTGACATTTGAAAACTCCACATGACAAATCACCAAAACTATGGTGAAAGGCCCTTGAGGATTAAAGTGCAGATTATGTTTGAAACAATGCTTTGTTAGAACCAAATTTGCTCTAATCATATTTCATCCCTGTAATATGGACCTTGATATAGGTGCTTGATGTTGATGATATTGTGATAGATGGGACTAATTTTAGACCATGAAGGAAACCTATAGGCACCGAATGCACTTTTTGAGAAAAACAAGGAAAAGCTTGTCACTTCAATCCAAAACATCTCCACAAGATTTTCAATGATTAGGAATGAATATGTTAGAAACCAAAATCAGAGGTGCAAAATTGATCATTTCATTGATTTCATCCCCTTACTTGCCATTCTCATCACACTTGTCTTTGCATTTTTTTTACACCAATATGATGAATCCTATGATGTAATTGTGTAAGATGCTTAGTTATGATGTTTATTTGTTAAACATAACTTGATGTCACCATTATATGCTTTAATTCCCTATTTGTTATAGCCTTATGCCATTTCCACACACATTTTCCACTTAGCTCTTTCCCACTTGTTAACCAAATACATGGCACTTTATGTAATTTCACATCATTTGATGAATGTCAATAATTCCATATTGTCTTTTGTTGTTACAATTGGAAGCAAGACATGTGACCACCTACATGCACATACATGAAAGCGTGTTATGTATTAAAATTGCATCAATCATCAATCAATCAAATGCATGCATAAGTCAAGAAAATATCATGCAAACGAAATTTCACTCAAGTAAGATACAATCAAAATCATAATCACGCGTATGACAAGTAGATGAAATTGTCATCGATGCACAAGTAAAATTGCATCAACTGCAATCAACAAAGATCTTGTCATGATGCAAAATGAAAATATGTATTCAGTTACAAGGCAAATGAATCAACCAGTGTCCTTTCATTCTTATGCAACTCAAAAGACATAATAAAAGATAAGATAAGTTGAAAAAAATAATGTTTAAAGACATATCTTAACATAAAAAGTCTGGAAAAAGAGGGGTCCCCAAGTCTTCCAACTTGGGGTTAGTTGAGTTGTCATCAATATTTCCACGGAGAATTCAAAAAATTAATTGTTAACATTTTACCTACTAAATTGTATAATAAATTAAATCCATTCAAACTCTTAAAACATAACACATTAAAAAATGCATTTCAAATTATTCCTTGGACATTGATCTTATTTAATCTTTAAGAACCTTAGGACGGTGAAAAGTGAAATATATGATCGAGTTGCATCAACAAATATAGACACTCATTAAGGAACATCATATAAAGCTGGAATAGCTTATGGATTTTTATACTACACTACACAGGAGGATCCATTAATCACGTGCCTTATGTTTGTTAGGACTCAAGTTAGTTTCCAAACAAGAGAGTATTAGAATGTATGGTAAATTTAAAGTTATAGGTAAACATGTAAAATTACTCCAACACTAAACCAACGTCATTTCTCATTAAAGATTACTTAATAAAAATGTTCAAAACATGTAAATGAAAATTAATTTATAATTATTAATAATCCATTATACACAAATATAGTTTATCTTAAAAAACTATAATAATAATTAAAAATTTCATTTTCAATTTAATTTTAAAGGTCCTTTTTCCATTATTTATCATTATACCAAACTTTAAGGATTTAGGATAGTCATCTCAATATGCTTTAATGATTAGGATAGGCCATTGATTGTACCCCTCATTGGATGCTTTATGAGTGTGAAAAGGCATTTAGTTTGGCTGATCTCTGGAACCACACTGTATTTCATTTTTTTAATTAATTGTGACGATGAGATAGATAAAAGCTATGTTCCAATCTAAAACATAGCGTCATCACTTCACATGGCTTAAATCAGTTTGGTCAGCTATGTAACCTCTTAGTTATGTGATTTCAAATATAACGGCACTACTTCACATGGTTTAAATGAGTTTTGTTGGGTCACGAGTAATTCCTTGGCCTTTTAAGCTGTGATTTGAAATATAACGTTTATCACTTTACATGGGTTAAACGAGTTTTGTCATGTAAGATTTTCACTCTGAAATTAATATTTATTGTATCGAAAGAAGTAAGGTGTATTTTATATCCCATTTTAATATTAAAATATATTTATTGCATCGAAAGAAGTAAGGTGTATTTTATATCTCATTTTAATATTAAAAAGATGGTAATGTGTTTCTCACGTGTTTATAATATTGATATGCATATATATTAATATTCACAATAAACTAAAAAACTGTAAATGTATTAAATTAAATAAGCATTCACACATAGTTTGTATAAAAAAATATTTATAATAAAAACTTTTAATTACAATTTTAGCAAATTTTATTAACTCAATGTGAATACTCTCTAACCTTATTACATTCATAGAGCTTATACACATGTTTATGGATTACACAACACCACTAGCAGATATAGAAGACCAAGCAATGGAGAGCTAAAGACCTTTTGCTCAATTACAAACCTCATATTTATGTTTGAGGCTATAACTATTCAGTTAAAAAGAATTTTCATTTCTTTAGGTAACTCAAACAATTTTACAATTAATAAATGGACAATAATTGACTCTTTAGTTTCCAAATACAACCCAAGTGTTAGAGTTTGAATATTCAAAGTCAATTTTGAAAAATAAAAACGTGGATTTTTTTTTTATCTTAAGTTAAATTATTTAGATCTCTTTAACTAAATATTTTTTTATGAAATTTGGACGATTGATGGATAAAGATGTCCTCTACACCATATAAAACTTTCATGGCCTAACTCCAAATATTGATTGCACGCTAGACACAATATTGAACCCTTGTTTCTAGAAAACTCTATACATGGTCTCTAAACATGGCACGACTTAGGCGCGATGCTTAAGCTCAATAATTTTTAATGAAAATTAGTGATCACATGGATGAATGTGTCATCTACAACATATCCAAATTTTGGACCTTAAAATCAAAGTATGACTGCACAATGATCAAAATACTTTGTTTTTGTCAACATAGAAATAAAATCTAAAAAGTACTACATGCTAGTTTTGGACATCTATGAAGCATAAAATTTTGTTGAAAATTGGTGAGAATATAAAAAAATGTGTCCTTGACATATTGTCTAGATTTAAGACCTCGATACCAAGAAATGAGTGTGCGCAGACCAAAATATTAAGCCATTGTCTACATAATTTAGAAGATCAAAATTATTTCTTTGTTTTAACTAGTGTAAGGAACATATTCATGATTACTAAAACAAGAACAAACTCTCACGAGCTCCATAGTGAAACAAGGTGTTGAAAAATTCTTAAAACACCGTGGGTTGTAATAATTTGTCATCTTTGTGACATTAAGAGGGTTGAAGATGAAAAACACTTTATCTTAGAATGTCTTGCATAGACCCACATTAAATTTCAATTTCAAAATATTTGTTACAATATTGCCTTTTTTAACTTTTTAACTCATCAAAACTATAGTGATTTAAAAATGTTTCTAATTCTTTAAACATACCATAACCAATATATAAACTATTAAAAAACTCAACAATATTTTTTCTCAAATTTTATGTAACACCCCACCTAGAATTATTAAACTCTAAATAAAATACAATCTAAGTTTAACTTAATCAAAATACCTTTTTTGAAATCTTCCTTTGGCGGTCACTTTTTGATAATAAATATATTAAACTCTCCTTCACCTGCAATAGATTACAACTCTAAATGTTTTTTGGGTGGCACATTTCATTATTTCTTCAAGAAATATTGAAGAGAAGGTAGAATAGTTCAATAATTCCCCAAATCCAAGAATATATATATATATATATATATATATATATATATATATATATAACATTTTCATGGATTTTCAAAATAAGTGTGCCCACACATCTACTTTATGTCCCTGTTTGTTTTGATTATTTCAAAATTAGCATAGAAGTCCTCCTCATGTGCTTTGAGACATGAGGAAAGTTTAACATATTATTTATATATATATATATATATATATAATCCCATGACAGCCAAATACAACATTATAGTCAATTCTTTCCTTTTCACATCATAAAAAAATAAATGGAAACCATTATTCTATTCTCTCGTATAAAGCAAGGTATGTGGTAATCGATATCACCAAGCATCAACTACTAAAATCAATGTTGACTTACGTTATCATCTCAAAATGCACAAAAATATCAACGACATACATTACTCAATTATTTGTCACATGGTGACATGATTATCAAAAGTAATGCACAAAACTAAAGCCAACGCAAAGCCTTCTCGAGATCAAGTTAAGGATAATGAGAATAAATTTTAGGGTTCATCTCTCCTTGTTACCTTCGTGAAGGTATGATTCTTTCATACGGGTACATGCCCAACAATAGCCTAGCCTATGATAATACAATTCAATAATTCAATAATACAATTCAATAATTCAATAGCCTAGCTTATGATAATATAATTCAATGAGGCGACAAGATTTCAAATTTCTCAAGGAATCTCTACTATCTTCATTACAATTGTTTGATTTTTGCATGGTTAAGCTGCCTATAATCATACAATTCAATAATTTAATGAGGCGACAAGATTTCAAATTTCTCAAGGAATCTCTATTATCTCCATTACAATTGTTTGATTTTTGCATGGATAAGTTACTTATAATCATACAATTCAATAATTTAATGAGGCGACAAGATTTCAAATTTCTCAAGGAATCTCTATTATCTCCATTACAATTGTTTGATTTTTGCATGGATAAGTTACTTATAATCATACAATTTAATAATTCAATGAGGTAACAAGATTTCAAATTTTTAAAAGAATCTTTATTATCTCCATTACAATTGTTTTGCATGGATAAGCTCATACACAAGGCCTTGTGCTTGTAGGGAGATTCTTCATTTAGGTACTTCAAACATGGTGTGGCTTGGGAATAATACTTAAGTTCAATATTTTTTTTGATGAAATTTGGTATAGAAAAATGTGTCCTCTATAACATATTCAAATTTCAGACCTTGATGCCAAAGTATGAGAGTACACTGATCAAAACACTAGGCCTTTCTCAACATAGAAATATAATTTAGAAAGTATTATGCACTAGTTTTGGACATATATTGATGCATGAACATTTTTCCTCCATAGTCGATCATGTGAAGCAGACCTAGAGGTGTCTTGTTTTTTTACGAAAGAGAGTTGGTTCCCTAATGAAATTGATAAATTATTGTAATTCCCTAAGTTTTCTTAATTAAATATGTGAGAGGAGCGGTTGGTTTGAGGATAATTATATGTAATCAAATATGTTGTGTTTGGACAGATCTCGAGAGTGGATAGGAGATCTAAGAGAGATCTTAGAGATTGGTTGAGGATTTTGTGGATCTGAACCAATTATGGTTTCAGACCTATTGTGTATGTAAATGATTGTAAGTCTACGGGGAAAAAAAAATAGTTGCTATGAGTAAGGTGTGAGTAGGATTAGAGAGTGGAGTGTGTGGTTTTGGCCAATCATGGCTAATAGCCAACCAATCACCTCTAATTGTAAATCATACTTGAAGGCTGAGAGCCTTATGTAATTATGTGTGTGAATCTGAATCTTGTACATATCACCTATGAATAGTAAAGTATGGATTGTGTATTGTGGGTGTGAGATCTATGTGTGTGAGTTAACCAACTTATTCAGATTAGAACATTTGTGGAGAATTCCAGTATGTTTGTATATGTTTGCAAGAATGAAGAAAATCTAGACAAAGATTGAGGATGAAGACGAGTTCGATCATAACTCGTAAACAGATCTAAAGACCTGGGTAACCAGAGATCAAGTTTCGTTGTGTTGTGTTGTTTAAAAACAAGGGTTAGAGATTGGATTCGATATGGTGAATCGAGTCCTTTATATTTTAATTACATTGGCTTGAATTCTGGAATGGTAGTCTGTGTTGAAAGCAAGGAATTTTTCTGTGTCGAAATCGTGTTGGCACCCTGCATTGGGCAAATTCATTGTTGAATTAAAATTGTTGTCAAGTGTTGGCAAGACCCATCAAACAAAATGTGACCAAGGTGTGGTTAAGTTCTGAGTTGGAATCACTGAGGAGAAATTGGTTCAATAGAAACACAACTTGGTAAGGTTATAACTATGCGTTGGAAGATATGTGGCCTTTCATTGGTTTATGCAAATTTGGTTTTGAAGTATTGAGTTGAAGGGCATGGGGGTAGAGTATTTGTTGGAGATATTACAAGAATCATTGGTAAAACTACACGCCCAACTTATGATCAGGTGTGCGCCCAGTTAGTACATGGTTTCTGAGAAACCATTGATTGTTTTGAAAACCTTAGTTTGTGATTGATTTTAATGCCATGATTTTGTTAATAGTTTATGGTAAGTCCAATTGGTTGCACAGATCTTATGGTATTAGTAACAGTGCATAGATATTTGATTGCCAAATGGTGTAGAAAATGGGAGTGTGGTTGTTAACCAGTTAAATATGAAACCATGTGTTGATTTATTGAATGGTATGCATACATGGCGTGAGTTTGATGATGCATAGGTTATTAAAACATATATTGTTTTAAATATTTGATTGGGTTGAAGTTCGTTTGAAGGAAATCATTATTTATGGATGACATGGTTTTCAGGAAAACCATGAGTTGAAATTATATACCATGGGAAAATTCCCAATGTTTATGGTGAGCTTGATAATTTGGTGGGCATGAGAAATTTACGCAGGTAGGTGTATTTAATTGATATGAGTCCAATATTATCCAAATGATTCAAGCATGAACATGTTTAGGAATGGAATGCACAATGATTGGATGCGCAACAAAGGGTAATTGGTGTCAAGGAGACAAGGTGCCATCATTAGTGGTATCAAAGTGCAATTACGCTATTTGGAATTGAGAAGCAAAACAATTGGTTGCACAAACATAAAATTTACAACATACAAGAGAGAATGAAGATACAACAATACAAATTTGCTAATCAAGTGACTCTTTTTCAGTTTTTAAATTAATCTAAAGGAACTAATGTACATGTAGCAACTCTTGGAGGAAGAACACACATATTTTCCATTTCAAAGTAAAATCAAATGGAGGTTTGTTTTCTTTTGAAGCAGAGGAGATCTGCAATAGATTATTGCAAACAATGACAGTCTCAGTTGGGTAGAATTTGTAGTTCAGAATGAGAGTGCGCAGTAGAAGCACAGTTCCAAATAGAAGCTTAGATAAAAATAAAGATTTGCTAACAGTAAAGTCTTGTAGGAAGGATTATTCCAGCCAAAGGAGGAATTGGGAAGGATTGAAAGATAATATCCTTGGAGGAATCTTACAGATATGAGTCTATAATTTAAAATTTTGGTCTTAAAACATTGTGTTTTTCAGATTGAGGAGGATTGTAGTGGCACTACAACAGGGAAATGAATTAAGAAAAAGTGAGTTCTTAGAAGGAGTGAAGTTTGTGGCAGAACATAGCAGCAAGATAAATTGTTGAAGGAGAAAGAGGATAGCATAGTTCTCAAAAGAAGAAATAGAAAGTGAGTAAAAGTGCAAAATCCAGAGAGGAGGTACAAAATCTCAAGGAGGTTCTAGGAGGCAAAACCAGAAGGATAACAAGAGGTCATTCTCATGAGGAAAGCTTGATGAGGTATTGAGTGGCAAGGAGAGGAGACTTGCTATAGAGAAGATGCTTATTGTAGCTCACAAGTGAGTATGACGAAGCTCACAAGGGGGAGGTGAAAATGACCACTGATACTCATGTTAAGGATTCATAGAGAAGCCACAATCAGATGAAAGAAGATGCCAAGGAAAATGGCAGAAAGTAGATGAGTCAAGAGGATTTTGACAGAGAGATGGCTGAGTTGAAAGAAAGACTTGGTGTGGTAATGATGTTACTAGAGGAAAGTGAGGGAGACTAGAGACATGGCTAGATACTAAAGAAGAAAAAAGTAAAATGGTATTTATTGTAGGTGAAGTTGAAGCACACGATGTATGCCAATTTGGAAGAAGAACTCAAAGTAGTTGAGTATGAGACAAAGATTTACATATGTGAGCCTAAGAACGGATCATTATCGGGAGAGGAAGATGAGGAACCTGATGAGTGTCTCATGGATAATGATGCATTGGAGATGATGACAACAAATGAGTCTTATGTTTTTGAAGCTAATAATTGGTGTGTGTATGAAAATTATGATAAAGCTGAAGATAGATAGTCATCTACAACTGTCATGAAGATGAATGAAAACCTTAAAGTTAAATATGATGACGAATACCTCTCAAATGAAGATAGTTTTCAAGTATTGAAGCAAAAGAAGTTCATAGATGTATTACTTAATGGAGGAGAAAATAAACATGAATATTGATTGGATGAAGAAGAGGAGAATCCACTTGCAGTATGCATCAACAATCAAGATTTGAAGACTGTTGGAGAGGATATGGGAGATATTGATGATTTTGCAACAAAGTTAAACTTTTTGGAAGATTGGTTGAACAATCCAAAGGTAGATGAATATTGTAAACCAGTTGCAAGAACAAAGGATAACTTAGGAATTCTAGAGAGAATTTGTGTACCAGAGGAGACAACAAATTGCTTATGGGATGAATATGAATATGGTGATTTAACAATTATTCTTTTAATGAGTGATGATGGACAACAAGATCTGGAATTTGTTTGTTGTAATGAATTTATTCTATTTAAGAATTTTGAAATTCAAGGTAGTGAGTCTTCCATAGACAAATAAGAAGGATGGAGAAAACAAGTGGATGTCTCAAACACTTTGAAAGTGACAACATTTGAACAAAGTACATGTGAAAAATGAACAAGAAGTGATAGCATATGCCAGCTAAGGACAAAGCTAGATATTGCAATTGATGCATTGTTGATCCAGATTATTTTTGGAATGAAATGAAAGCAGAGATATTACAATGAAATACTCATGAAAATTTCCAGAAACAGAGAGATACAACAATACATGATTTCTTTTAATGAAAGAATTGTACAGAGACTGTAAAAATACAGAGTTCAAGACTCGCTAGAATGGTGGCAACTTTATCTCTAAGAAGAGATGTGACGACTATGCTCATTCGCAAGAAGATTATTACAATGAGGTCTGAAGGCATTTTTATGATAAACATGAATTCCAAAACCCTAGACATCCAAAAACCTAACCCTAGGAGATGAAACGCCAAAAGTCATGTGGGCCCCATTGGGTTAAGTTAGTACATTAACTTCCTGGGATCATAACTTTTGCATACGATCTATGTTTTAGGCGTGTGATAGCTAGTTGGAAAGGTATTTTTGAGAACTATGCATTATGTTGTCAAACTCTGACTACATCTACAGTTTGACTGTGGCAAGACAAGAAAACATTGTTTAGAGCCCCAAAACGGCCCTGGAAGTACATAAAGATGCACTGACATGAAAACTTCCAAAATAAGCTAGTTGGAATAGGTGGGAAGCCACCAATATCCACCTAGATGTTGTGTAGGGATTTAGGACATTCCCGTAAGTGAAGAACCTACAATTACAAATAATTGTCCCCATTACAGAGAAACGTGTTGAACTGAAAACTGTCAAGATGAGCCAGTTGGAATTTGGAACAGGTGGGTGGCCACCAATATCCATCTGGATCAATTATGGAAATTGACTATGAAGAAATCCAAATGGAGACACCTTAAGATGAATAAGGTAATTAGTTATAAATTGCAATTGACTGAGAGAAAGGAAATTGGACAACAACATAATAAAATTTGGGACCCATGAAAAATATAGACAGCGACAACAATGATGCAACAACAACAAGGTAGAAAAGTAGGTATACAACTACAATATAAAGTTTGGGATCCAGGAGTACTTCATCAACAAATGAAGACTTGTGACCAGGAGGTCATAAAATTTTCTACTATGGGAGTCTGATGCAAGAGCATTTTGCCTCCATAGTCAATCATGTGAAGCAGACCTAGGGGTCTCTTGTTTTTTTTATGAAAGGGAGTTGGTTCCCTAATGAAATTGATAAATTATTGTAATTTCCTAAGTTTTCTTAATTAAATATGTGAGAGGAGCAATTAGTTTGAGGATAATTATATGTAAACGAATATGTTGTGTTTGGATAGATCTTCAGAGTGGATAGGAGATTTGAGAGAGATCTTAGGGATTGGTTAAGGATTTTGTGGATCTAAACCAATTTTGGTTTCAAACCTATTGTGTATGTAAATGATTGTAAGTATACGAGAAAAAAAAAATAGTTGCTATGAGTGAGGTGTGAGTAGGATTAGAGAGTGGAGTGTGTGTTTTTGGCTAATCATGGTCGATGTCCAACTAGCGACCTCTAATTGTAAATCAAACCTGAAGGCTCAGATCCTTATGTAATTATGTGTGTGAATCTAAATCTTGTATAGATCACCTATGAATAGTAAAGTATGGATTGTGTACTATGGGTGTGAGAAATTTGTGTGTGAGTTAACCAATTTGTTGAGATTAGACCATTTGTGGAGAATTCCTGTATGTTTGCATATGTTTGCAAGAATGAAGAAAATCGAGATTGAGTTTTGTTGCATTGTGTTGTTTAAAAAAAGGGTTGGAGATTGGAATCGTTATGGTGAGTCAAGTCCTTTATATTTTAATTACGTTGACTTGAATTCTATAATGGTAGTCTGCATTGAAAGCAAGGAAATTTTTTGTGTTGAAATCGTGTTGGCACCCTGCATTTAGAAAATTCATTGTTGAATTAAAATTATGGTCAAGCATTGGCAAGACCCAGCAAAAAAAACGTGACCAGGGCATGGTTAAGTTTTGAGTTGGAATCACTAAGGAGAAATTGGTTCAATAGAAACACAACTTGGTAAGGTTATAACTATGCGTTGGAAGATATGTGGCCTTTCATTGGTTTATGCAAATCTAGTTTTGAAGAATTGAGTTGAAGGGTGTGGGGTCAGAATATTTGCTAGAGCTATTACAAGTATCATTGGTCAATTCTTTTGGTAAAAGTACATGCCCAACTTATGATTAGGTGTGCACCCATTTAGTGCATGGTTTCTGACAAACCATTGATTGTTTTGAAAAACTTGGTTTGCGATTGATTTTAATGCCATGATTTCATTAATAGTTGATGGTATCTCCTCTACAACATATTTAAAATTCAATATCTAATTCCAAGATATGTGTGTGTGCCGATGAAAATATTAGACCATTGTTGATATTGAATCACTAAAAAACTGGAAAAAAAAAAAAAAAACTAAAAGAAAATGTTGTTGGGTGTGTAGAATTGCCAAATCCCTAGGGATGATCTTGCATGAAACTCCATTGGTTAGAAAATTTTGAGCATATTGATTAAAATGTAGGTGAACAAAATTTTCAAACTAGCCATTATCCTCTACCAATATTTCTTTCTAACATTCACAACACTTCATTCAATATTTTGGCCTCACTCTTCTCTATATCTACTCCACTCTTTAGCGTTTTTTCCATTGTTTTCAACTATGGTCCATAGTGTTCCACTACTCCATTTTCCCTCATCTCAGTGGTACTTACTGCATTACATTTCTCCCACTCAATGGTGCTTACTACCTCCCCATCCTCCCTCTTAGGCCCCATTTCCAATGCTTCTTACCATGACTACATTAATACACTCCTCTCCTTTTTGTCAACTCCACTATTGTTATCCCCTCCATTTGTGGCTATCCTCTTCAAGGTTACTTCCTTCACATTCTCTATTGCATTTCCTACAAGCATACTACCATGGAAAACATTATGGGAATGAAAAACTTCCATCTTCCCCTTCAAAATTGTTGTTGTTTTAGCACCAACGCGTTTCTCTTCTTTTTCTTTAGCACGGTGTTCTGTAGGTTCTTGTTTCTCTACTTTTTTCACATAGTCATCATTGGAATCAAAATCACTTTCCCAACCTTCTCCACTTATTCATTTGAAGGATGTAAGTTAAATGTCTTCATATCTTTCTGGGTAGGTGTTTCTTCTCTCATCATGCATAACTCTTCTATCAAACTACCATGGTCTTCCCAACAAAATGTGACAATCATCCATGGGAAAACATCACATAGAATGTTGTCATTGTAACCTCCAATATTAATATTAATCAAACACTACTCTCTCATAATGACCCTATTACCATTTTGTAACCATGACATTCTATATTCTTATGAATGAGGTGTACTATTCAAATTCAACTTCTGAACAACCTCATTAGACATGAATTTTTATGAACTACCACCATCAATAACAAAATTACAATATTTACCTCCTATATTGTATTTCATTATGGAGATTGTATTCCTTTGTACTGGTTCTTTATTGTTACAAGGGAAAAACTCTTTATGGCTAAGGGTAAACCACAGCAGACAGGTATGACTGTAGAAATCAACTCAATTCCAACATATGCTATATAAACTAATGTGCAATACAAGAAAGACGCCTACTTCAATCCAACGTTTGATGATGTTCCATCATTGAGAACTTTGACCCAAAGCTTTATACCTGCGAGAAGTTCTCAACAAACAAGCAAAGCAAGTATATAGTGATGATATAAAAGGGGTTAGCACATCAGATATCATAATCCATTAATAAACATTACAAACATGCCCATGAATAATAATCATATATTTGCAAGATACCAATAGGACGGGAAAGGAGTATTTCTATTAATAATTGATCAGCAGAAGTGTCAACATTATAGACTTTCGTGTCGGCATGGTTCAAAACCAAGAAACCAAGTTCCTTCCAAATGGGTCCCCACCACTTCAATCCTCCACCAAAGGAAAACTCATGAGAAAGAGGCAAAGAGGTCCTCTCAATAATAAGGGAAGAGCTTGGGGGTTGAACACTGTGTTCAGACTTGAGGGATAAAGGGATGCAGACTCAATATGAAGTAATTTCTCTAGAGTAACTTTTCTCTCAAAGTTCAATGCTTTCTCCTCTTTTCCATAGCTTGAAATTGTGCTCTTATAGCTTTTAGAATGCAACTGAAGGGCCGAGTCGAAACGTTTCCAATATATGTAAGGCCAAGGATCAGAGATATTCTGTCGTGACATGGAAACCCGACCTCATTTTGTATTTTCTGGCACAAATCCCGATATACGCGAGCTGTAGTGAGGCAACAAGCATATATGCATATTGTATAACTGATAGGGAGTGTATATGTGGAAAACGATATGTTTTTATCTCTGGATTCATCAAAAAGGGATAAAAAGTTTGCACAAGGAAATGGAAAAAAGGCCCTCTATGCAAGATAACAATGGTGAGGCAAATCTTGCTAGAACAGATGCCCACTAATGTGTGATATCAAAGGAGTATCTGCGATGACTGAAATACATTATAAATAACCCAGAAATGGAGTGGTAGAGAACCAGTTGGACGAACTCAATTGCTCATATTATGTACTGACTTTGCATACATGGTTTCCAAGAATACAATGCAGATCCATGTGAAAAATATACCAAATAAGTGTTCATGGCCATGAATAGGCAAATACAAATGTGGTTATATGCCAAAAGATGTCATAGTCATGAACAAGGCCCAATGAAACCAGTCTCAAAAATCAATCTGAAGATATATGTTTACCATGTAGTACAATCTGATCTCCCATGATCACTGAAGTCAAATAGGTATTGGTCCAATGAAATGGAAGCAACGGCTCAGGAAAGTTGCGGCCACATAGTGATGTCTTCAAGTCTTCTACACTATCCGCCAAAGGTGCAAGTCTACATCATGTGAATAAATGAGTTGAGGTCGAACACAATGAGACATCGTTTGATTACCAATCATTGAAGTATACCGTTAACAAATGCAAGATAGTCTACCGATGATGAAAGTAGGTATCAAAAAACTGAGTACATCTCTACAAATGTGAATAAAGGAGTTGGTGTCGAACACTTGAGAGATCCATTGATCAAGAGACATTAATGTATTCCCATCTGTCAATGGCGAGAGAGTCTGCCACTAATGTCTGCAAGCCTCAAGGTACTCATAAAACTCTAGGTCTCATATCCAGAATAAATGAGCTGAAGTCGATAGAAGGAGACTAGATGAAAGGAGAGCATTGAGGCATCTCTCATCAGTCAGCATGAGGAACAAAGCAGGGGCTTCATGATTTGGTGGAGATCGGATGAAGAACATGGTCACAAACCATCGACCCTGTGTGTCTTTCGCGTGTGCCAAATGCAAGCGTTACACGAAAAGGACCCTCTGAATAGCATCCAATGATGAAAAACTGCTAACAAAGGCGATGAAACCATCAATAAGGATAATGGCATCCAAGACACTGCACGAATCCCAAAGTGTGAATAGATATCTTGCCGTCGAACACAAGGGAAACCACCCAATCAATGACCAATGATGAAATGTCGATTGTTGGGTTCACAATGACCTACCAATGATGAAAGTAGGGCCGGGGTGCATGATAAGACCAAAGTATCATGTGATTCTGAGACAAACTGAGGATATGGTCGACATGCAAAGTCAAGATTTATGAGGAGTGGCCGACACAGGTTGATAGACTTCCTTTGAACAAGAGCATGAGACATATGGTGAACTCCGACAACATGGACTCAATGATGTGGCAATTGGATGCAGGAGGCATCAATAACGTTCTCTATAGGGACTAGAAGAGTAACCAATTGGTAGAGAAAACTCTATAGCGAGATCAGCTTCCTAAGGCCATGCTAAACCCAAAATTATGATGACACAAGGACTCAATAACTTTGTTCTCTGTTCAAAGGTGACATGACTGCTGCCAATTACAATATAGTATTCCCTTCCCACCCGTATGTTTTTGTTTTTTCATAACGAATGAATGCTATGATACAGAGGAGGGAACTAGTGTCACAAGTAAGCAAAACTAGTTCCAACAGTGAAACGTACCTATGCTCAATGCAAGGAAATGCATGCGGGAGATGAACACTCGGGGTGATGTTCCCTCCAGGGTATAGGGTGTCAAATTGTGAAGAATAAAAACAAGGCTCTTCTTGGTTGAGGATGCAAACTGCTTAGGCAACGGTTTGTAATGCAAAGCGAGAACCAGCTAAAGGCTCAATACAACAAGCGAGGGCATGAGATGCAATCACAAATTAATGCCAAAAAATGTCCTTTTTTATATCTTTTAGTCTACCTGGTGTGAAAAAGGGGTAAACTTGTGCCAAATAGATGTCTTTTCAAATCCAATTTACGAGTGTGAAAAAGACAAGTTCACTCGGCAATCTTTTCTATTTTTGATAGCGAGTCAGAAAAGAGCTTAACTAGGACTCATGATCTTTCAAATTCAATTTTAACGAGTGTGAAAGGGACAAATCACTCGGCAATATTTTTAGTTTTTGGACGAGTCGGAAAAGAGCTTAACTGAGACTCATTATTGGGAGTCCGCATGTAATAAGGCCGTGTGTGCATGAATGATAAATGAGGCTCATTGTATTGAATTATAATGGACTCCCAGTCCTAAGGAGAAACTTGGCATGGGCACCAAATGACAAAGAGGTTCTAACTAGGGTACCCATGTTTGGTAAGTCTCTACCATTTGTTAACGATGCTATTAATAGCAGATGGAGGTTTATGCATCGCAATAAATGGGTTCATACCTAAGGCATAAAAGTGGTAGTCGAAGGATAATGCAAAAAATTTGCACGATGGAGTAGATACCTATCTTATATGCTAGGTTATGAATATACCTGCCCGAGGAGATGAATGACCAACCATGACGTTGAACTCCGCAAGAAAATTGAGTCGAAACTACAAAAACCAGCTTAAAACCATTCTTGAATTAGTCAATTAGACAAAAACAATAGCATAAAACTATATCAAGTGGGTAAAAAATGGCTTATAAATAGTAATAAAATCAAAATTTACTGTATCATTTCATTTTTACCTAAATAGTGCAATTTGGACTAAAACACCTCTAGAATTCAAACAACGATCGTGGGAGCAATAGGCAATGGAATCACGCATAGTTTTGCCCAGGTAACTCTTTATCCCATCCTCTTCAATTTCATTGGTTTACAATTTTAAGTTAGGTTCTATTTTGTTAATTTTTAAGGGCGCAAATTGAGTGTTTCGGTATATGTGAGTTTCTCTGAATAGGCCGCGTATACGACTAGTTATACGCTCATGTGTGAACTAAAGGGGGCGTATATAAGGCCCTACCCATGACTGTTTGTAAATAAACCGCATATACATGCACAAAAGGGAAAAAAATAATAATGTTTCTAACTGAAAAATGATTTGGTTTTTTGCAGGATGGTGTTGGAATGGAGAGAGCGAGAGCATGAGGAGGTAGATGTAGTAGTGGATCGAGATCTGGTGGCTCAAGTGGCTTTAAAAAGATGTGGTTTATACAAGTTTTGGACTCTCAAAGGAATGAGGGCCCAAGTGAGGTTGTTGGAACTGCTGGTGGGATATTGGGATCCCGATAGCGAGAGATTTATCCTTGATGGAAAACTATTAAGGATCGAAGTAGAGAACACCTACTTCTTAACTGGACTTTCATGCCGAGGAGAGGTTGTGGACCTCAAGTCTCGCGGGGCAGGGAGTGGGCTGAAGGTCAAATAATACATCGAGGCCCACTGTGTTGCAGGGACTCCCATGGTGGGAAGTCAAATCCCTATCCGGGCTATAGGTAACCTCAACCTGAAGATTATCGTGCCCGTGATTAACAAGATCATAGGATCGGCCTCGTTGCATCAAGGATCAAGACCACTTATGTTTTATGCACTGGAGTGTGCGAGACCCACCGTCTATCATTGGTGTACCTCATTGCTAACCAACATGAAAGGTCAGTTGACAGAGTGCAAGCAGGGGGGGAAACAAAATGTTAGGTTTGCCTCTATCCTTTGCAACTTTTTTTTTGAGCGAGTCCCAGGTCTAGGACCTAGAGTGGAGATCATTCCTAGAGGACCATGTGATCTGTCTATGGTGCGATGGATTGAGGTCATGAAACAACAGGGGGGAGGTAGGGTGGTGACACCCTACAATGATGATTTTTTCTTTTGGTGGCAGAGACAAATCATAGCTATGGATGACTATCCCTACACAAGAATCAATTTTAGAGGAGATCTTGATATGCCACTTCCACTAGGAGCTTCCTACGACGCCATAGGTAAAAGTTTTTATATATTTCATTTTTTTGTATTTTTGTATTAAAGAGGACAAAATATATTTTTGGATGGTGTTGTTAACTCGATACTTGTGTGATTGCAGATGTGGATCCGAAACGGCCAGAAGGATTCCTACGACATAGGTGGAGGCACTAGGGAGATGAGGCAATGGGAGGAGAAGCGAAGAAAGTCCTATAGAACGTGCAGGGTAACCTGTCTTGTCTGACACAGAGGATTCATATGGTTCAGGTGGAGGATCTACCTGAAGCCATGCAGCGGCAGGTTGTCGGTGTACCTAGAGCATGGGTACGACTCTTTCGGCGACTCGCAAACGTCATGGTTTGCTATCATGATACACATCTGGCATCATAGGCGTAGATGTCATGGGACATGTATATCGGTTGTATATGTATTTTGAGGGTTTTAGCCCCAATTTTGTAATATAAACACCATATTTTTTGGAAATATATAAACAGGGATCTTCGGCTTTACTCATATCTTACAATGTGTACATTGATTTAATGATCTTCCTTGCTTTATTAATGTGAAAAATGCCAATCTAAAACATAATTAGTGTAGGCATCAGATATATGATTAGAATTTCTAGGAATGTGAAAGTATGTAATAAAATCAAATTGTCATTCTAAAAGACGTGCCCGTAGGAATCGATGGAGTAACGTCGGATCACACACATGGTAACGGTTGTTCAACTTACATACAACTAACTGAGAATCCAGGCAAACCTCTAGAGAACGAATACCATGTGAGATAGCATCGCGCAAAAGTTCTATGACGACGCTATATTCAGCCACATTGTTCGTGGATGGCCCTAGGGATATGCCACCTGAAGACACCAGTAGATCCTCGGGTGAGTAAATCACCCAAGTGGAGGAAGGCAAGTTCTGTGTATGACGATTGGCTCCATCTGTGAATCCTAGGTAGACCGATGAATTTGTTGACATTTTCCAACCAAAAGGGAAAAATCGATAAGCAAGTCGAAGACAAAAAGAAAAAGATGTATATACACTAAATTTACATTAGTATACAAAGGGTTTCACTCAAGCCTAGGGCTCAAGCGTAATACCTTTTCAAGTAGAGCCCATTTTTGGGCTCGACCAATTTCTTCCCTTCATAATCTTCCAATTCATAGGCTCCTTTTTCTAGAACACGTCGCACGATATAAGGACCATGCCACATGGGTTTAAACTTGCCTGCCCCTAGCGGTTCTTTGGCTTGGTCATACAAAAGGACCAAGTCACCCTTGGTATACAACCGGAGACAGACAGACTTGACATACTAAACCTTAACACATTTGTGTTTGCCTCAATAGCCGTAAAGGTGTCTCGATGTTGCTCGTCAAGACTCTCTAGGTGCACCAGGAATCTCTCTAAATATGAAGTGTCGGGTAGGATCTCAACTGCCAATTTGAGAGAAGGGATTCCGCATTCAACAAGAAGTATCAACTCTACACCGTGCACTAGCTGAAAAGGGGGAAAATAGGTGGCAGTATTAACCGAGGTTCGGTATGCCCAAAGCGCGGGATACAACATGATGTGCCAATTGGAATTACTCTGACTGACAAGTTTTTACAAAATGGTCTTGAGAGACTTGTTGACGGCCTCTACTTGCCCATTTTCTTGAGGGTAATAAGGAGATGACTGACCATGTTTAAACCCCAGATTAGACACTAGTTCTACCATCATTTCATTCTGAAAGTGACTGACATGATCAGTGACAATCTCACTCAGGATACTAAATCGGGTGATAATTTGGTTGAACATGAAGAAGGCTGCAGTCTTCCCATTGGATTTTACAGTAGGCATGTCTTCGACCCACTTAGTAAATTAGTCGAAAACCACAATGATGTGTTGATGCCCCCAACCGAAGTTGGGTTGCAATCGACGAAATCTACCCCCCACTTGGTGAAGGGACTGACGGTAATGATTGGGTAAAGAAGGGCTAGGTGCAAGCGCATTTTTCGAGTGAACACCTAGCAGGGGTGAAACTTCTTAATCGCTTCAATGCAATATTTAAAGATGGTGGTCCAGAAGTAACCGACTCGAAGGATTTTTTGGGTTGTCGCAAGCCCGGATAGGTGACCACCACAAGCCCCTTTGTGGCAGTCATTTAGGACTAACTCGACTTCCTCGTGAGTTAAGCAAGGACGAAAGATACTATATATTCCTCAATGATATAAAGTGTCACCAATGATGGTATACTGTTTGGCTTGGTATCTAACTCGTTGTCGATCATCTCGCAAGAGATTCGGAGTGAACTTCAAGGTTTGAAGATATAAAACAATGTCTCCATACAAGGGGTCAGATGACGAGACAAGGAAAATGTGTTCATCTGCAAATGAATCGACATGGATACCATCCTCTTCTAATTGTGGGAAATCAGATATTAACTCTGCAAAAACTAGTGACTTCTTGGACTTGGCTGAAGCAAAGTCGAGATCAAATTCTTGTAATATGACAATCCATTTATTATATTTCTTGCCTATGATACACCTAGTGAGGACGTATTCAAATGGATTAACATCAATGACTACAATAGTTTTGCAAAGCAATATATAGTGTCGTAAACATTGGACTGCGTGAATGGCAGCCAAAGCTATCTTTTTGACGTGAGAGTAATTAAGCTCAGGACCGACTAAATTTCTACTGAGATAGTATATGACGTGCTCATAGAGCTCATCATCTTCCTAAACTAGAACCATACCATCCATCTCTTGGGACGCATCAATATATAACAAGTAATATCTACTATAATCAGGAGATTTCAACAAAGGTGCCAATACCAAGGATTTCTTTAAGGCATTGAAAGACTCTTGGGCTTGCTCATCCCAGATAAACGGGGTGTCTTTCTTCAGCAGGCACATGAAACCCTTAGTGATATTGGCATAATTCACTATAAACCGACGCAGAAAGTTAGCTTTCCCCTGTTAACCTTGAAGTTGTCTAATAGTGCATAGGGGAGGTAATTTAAGTATTGCCTCAACCTTAAGAGGATCTACCATGATCCTGGTCTCGGAAACTAAAAATTCTAAGAGATGGCCAGACCTAATGCAAAAGATGCATTTGTGAGGGTTTAACCAGATTCTATAGTAACATCTTTCAAAAACCAACCGAAGGTGTGTGACATGATCCACTTTCTTGCGAGAGTGAGAAGCAAGATCATTGAGGTAAGCTTCGACTATATGCTTGAGATCGTGAAAAATGAAAGTCATGGCGCGTTGGAAGGTTGCTCCGACATTTTTAAGGCCGAAAGGCATTTTCCGATATGAAAAAGTACCCCAAGGACATATAAATGTCTTCTTGTGTTGGTCCTTAGGTTTGATCTGGATTTGGTTATATCCTGAAAATCTGTCCATAAAGGAAAATATTTTTCTTCCCGCACACTCATCGAGAATATGATCAATGAAAGGCATGGGGAAGTTATCTTTAGGATAAGCTTTGTTCAGGTCGTGAAAGTCCATACACACACGGATGGTTCCTTGCTTTTTATTCACAGGAACGGGGTTAGATACCCATTCGGTCAAGGGAACCGGGTAGATGAAGCCAGCATTAAGTAGCTTCTCCACCTCCGCCTTAATAGCGGGGGCCTTCCTAGGATTAATAGCTCTAATACGTTGTCGAACAGGTTTAGCATCCAGATAAGTTCTAATTTCATGTTTGAAAATGTGAGGATTGAGCCCTGGCATCTCTTCATATGACCAAGAGAATACATCTCAAAATTCTTTGAAGAGGTTGATGTAGATCAAAATCTCTTCTGGTGAACAATCCGCACCTATATTTACGTTCTCAATTTTGCCAGGGTTATGAGAGATGTCGATCGAGATGGTAAGAGAAATACTTTCCATATTTCCTTCGACATAAATACCATGCGTATAAAGTGGAAATATGGCATGACCGACTATCTCACTCAATGTAGATAAAAAATCGTCTTTTTGATTCTTTCAATACTTGGGAGATAATAAGATCAATGATGCATATCGTCCCAAGGTCTCTCGGAAACATTCATGGCTTCGAGGATGGCTTCGTCCGAAGGCAAAGTCTCATCTAAGAAATCATGTGAACAAGATAACGAAGTGGCCCATATAGGCCTAAAAATGGGATCCTCCTTGTCCGTCTGCGAGGTAACAGGGTTGGGATCGGTGGAAGAGTCAAGGATAGCTTGATATGCAATCTCCACTGTCGATAGTGGCATAGCCATGCCAGCATGCGATTGAACTTAAATTGATGAAGTCGGAGAAGGTAAGGTCCAAGGATCACTAAAATAGGAAGTGAGGAAAGGAATGGACCTCTCTGCTGAAGCATGCCTACTAGACATGGCGTAAATGTGGTGAATCGGTGCAGAGAAGTCGAAAGTACCCATGAGGGAAGAATACATTCCGACACTGATATTCTCAGTTTTCGGCTGAGAATTTTTTATCACAGGGATCAATAGTCCAACAGATGCATTAGGACTAGAGTACGCAAAGGATAACTAGTCTATCGTCATGATCTCCCCCTGATGAGGGAAACAAAGCACACAAAAAATGGACGATACGACACCAACCATAGCATAGGTCCAATTACGACATAGTAACAAGTTATAATTGAGAGGTGCATCCACTACCTCTACTTCCACCTCTACCATCTTCCCACCTAACTGGACCATAAAGGTGGGGAGAATACCATGAGGGAAGAAGGAATGACCGTCAAATGCAGTCAACATGTTCGACGACTTGGAAAGGGTCGGAGAACTGATAGCTTTCCAACAGACCAGGGACATCATGCAAGTGACAATACCTTCATCAACGACTACTCGTTTGATAGTATACTTGGAATACTCCACGTGTATTTGAAAATCCACATAGTAGGGTAAGCGAGGCTTCATGTCTGTGACATCAAACTTGATGAATTTCGAGCCACTAGGCTTTAGATATCCTAAGGTAGAGAGTAAGGCATTCCTCTGTGATGGACACGTCTAGAGTACCTCCAAAGATGACATCGCACAAGGGGTTTAGCCTAGGTCTTCAAAAATAGAATAGTTCTGGGTGGGTCTAGCATTAGGGTTGTGGGTAGAGTGCTTGAGTACTCCTTTCGAAATACGAGGTGGTGGCTCTAGTTTCTCGATCTATAAGTTTTTCTCCGAGGGTGGAGGAGGAGCTTCTAGGCTGGTACTAGATTTTGAAGAGCTATAATCTCGAGAGAGGGTGGCTATATCAATTTTCACGTCAACCATATTGATGCAAACATGATCACCATCTTGTGATGGTGGGTTTTGACTTCCACCAGGCGCATTTCCAGCGCTCGAAGAACTCGAGGCTAAGTGTTGGTTGTGTGGGAATGGATTCATCAGCACAACAGGCGGTATATTTAAAAGCCTCATAGCCTCCGCAAGTTTGGGGCACAAGTGGGTGAGGTGGTCATCGATACAAAGTTTACAAAGAAACTTCACCTTACGCTTCTCTTTCCTGCCCTCTCCAGCATTATCATTCTGTTTCCCATTATTATATTTGTCCTTGGGTTTATTATTATTATTATTCCCACCCTTACGATTATTTCGTCCTTTCCTTTTATTCCCATCTGGTTGATGGTCACCATTTGGGTTCTTCGACGATTGCACGGAATGTACATCCACCGATTGGGTGGGTTTGGAGGATCCAGACGAGGCTGGCCCTCCAGCAGAATTCGTTGTCGAGACTGTGGAATTTACATTGGCGGACCCTACAATGCCATTGGCATGAGGTCCAAGAGTTTGTCTAGGATCGTGATTTGTTCGTGGTGCATCTGGAAGAAGGTGGTATAACATCCAAGACTAAGCATATATCAAATCAAATTGTTTGGCTCTAAGGATATCTTCTTCCTCGATGAATACCCCGGAAGTAGCAACATCCTTTGAAATAGGAGCGTGTAAATACTTTAGGAATCATTCTAGAAGAAAGGTCGGGGGTATAGGAGTCTTAACCAGCCACCTTCACCTACGTCATTCCTGGATATGGTCTGAGATGTGAGTGTCAGTATTCTGGCGTAAAGTTGAAAAAATTTCAAGGCCAACATCATAACCAATGGGTAGTTGAAAGTGATTGAGAAAGGCTAGCACCAACTGATGCAATGACCCATACGTCCCCCTAGGTAGCTCAATGTACCATTGTGATGCCACTCTAATGGTTTAGAGAATTCGATGAGCACCAAAGGTGAAAAGTAGTGACGTGATCACCAGGGTCTTCACCAGTCTTACCCTCAAACTTTGGAATGTCTGATGGAAGTTTGGTAGGGATGGGGGGCCATGTGGGGTCATGACTCACCGGGTCATTCATTAGTTTAGACAAATTTGGCAGATTAAGCGTGGACAGAAAGGGAATACGGGGTTGCGACACCTGACCCCATCCTCCCACTAAAGATGGTGTGTTAGGAACTACGTTACATCCAGGATTCTGGTGAGGACCAAAACCTTTTCCGGGATTATAAGACCCTCCTCCGGGCTGACTCATAGAAGATGGATTAGGCATCATTCCAGTAGGAATGTTCTGATAAGGGTTATGAAAATTTCCCCCAGTTGGATTAGATCCAAGCTGGGGGTTGTTAAAATTTCCGCCAACTGGATTAGATCTAGGTTGGGGGGTGCCCAAAGTGTAATACTGACCTCCTCCAAGTGGGAAACCAGAGGATTGAAGTGGATTCATCATGCCAAAAGTATTGGTCGGAATCAACACCAAGGGGATAGGGATGTAGGGCAGAACTTTTCCACCAGTTGGGTTGTTCCGTCCATCCGTAGAGGGATTAGACTTGGGGTTAAGAATAGGGACACTCCCTACATTGGGATTTGCTTGGGGAAAATGAGAACCACCAAACGGGGAAGGCGTGTAAGGATGTGTGTAGTGCCCCCAAGTCCAAGGCTAGCGTTATGGCCAACATCTGGGATGGTAGTTGAAAAATGCGAGGTGAATTTAGGCGTACCATAAGAAAACAGACTAGAATCCATGGGGATGGTCTGAACATTGTAACTCGACGAGTGGCCAAAACCTCCAAAAGGGTTCGAGGCAAGATATGAAGCATTAACTATGGTCTGAGCCATAGTACCGGTGTAAGCCTCTGACACTGCAACTGTAGCGGCTGCAGGTGTCGAAGGAGTGCCATTAATTATAGTGGGATTGGAAGTCGAAGAACTCCCAGTGTTCTGAAGACTAGACTCGGTACTCATCCTTGCAGGATCACAAGTATGAAAAGTGGATGTGTGTGTACCACTACTGATAATTCTACGCCTTTTAGAAGAAAAGGACTTGAAAACCGGTGGTAACTATAACAACCGATGGGACCTGCAAGGAATCTAGTCCGACTCCACGATGATTTATGACTCTTCCACAAATAAAAATGTATCCTATGGCCAACTAGTAGTCAAAGAGAATACCAAAAAGTCAAACGGCCAATATGCATGCAAACGGGCTAAAGTGGATGAGTGGCCTCCCTCGCTAAAGAAGGCATGTCTCATCCAAGAGGGACTTGAGACTCCTCGCTAAAGTTTGGAGGTAATAGAATCAATTATAAGGGCCCTCGTGGGCTTAACAACTAGTCGGTCAGATCCCCCCGGAGAGGTGATCCTCCATAAAGGTCATGTGTTGTCCAACCCTTATCTGACTTAGGGTACAAGAAGAATAACCCCTGCAAGTAACCTATGAGATACCTAAGTCAAGCAACTAATAAACCACTGTATAACCGATGCGCAAGCGAGCATTCGTAAGTCCAGATCACCGTATGGGCAGGGTAGGAAAGCTCGAAACCTTGAAAGCACCGCCTCTCACAAAGGTATGGGCACTAGCAAGATCCCCAAATACGAATAAATCCACAGAAATATCTTTGACGCTAGGTGAGTATCCAGGGGTTATCCCTTCAACTAACTTCGCGTGACCTCGTGATTAACTCCGATGTGAGTAGAGCCTCCTGATATTACCAATTATACAATGGACTTCTCAACTCCTTGTCTCAGACACATATGTTGATTTAATTGCCCTGGATAAATTTACTCACAAAATCCTATTCCAAGGCACTAAATTCTGAGCTAGTTTGTGCACCCTAAAAATAAAATCATGACTAATCAATTTTAGTTTAAAGTGTAAATTTTATTGGTCGTGGTTACTAAGAAAGGTATGGAAGTGAAACTCATGGTGTTATGACTTTGCTATAAAATAAATATGGATACAATGCAAAGTCTATCTTTAACTTTTCAATGAATGATATGCTAATAAAAAGAGTGCACTCTTCAATTTCAAATCTGCAATTCATAAGTAAAATACGATCTTTTGCTAAATGTGCTAAGCTAATGATGAAAATTCAAAGACAAAATTGCCAACCAATGCAAAATGCCTATTTTTTTGTATTTTCAATATTCTAAAAAGAAAATGCATGGACTCATAAGCAACTTGACAGAGGAATTCTATAGTGTATAAAAGTAGTAACTCAAGCAGAATACCAGGCAACCAAGCAAACAACCCAGAAACCAAGGACAAATTAAAAATAGAAAACAAAGAGAAAGACTACGCCCAAAAATTCAACTCTAAATAGGCTTCCTGTCATCCCAGATAATCTCAACAGGCACTACAGAGACCTAAAAAGGCTCAACAATCTTTAAATCCTACCCAACAGTCACTCAACCAAGCAAACAAGTAAGGGGAAGTGGTATACGCGACTGTTCAGGAGAACAAATCATATATGCGCCTCTTGAAGTGAGACATCAAGCGTGTATATGCGACTGTCAAGGCAAAAGGGGTATATATGCTTTAAGACAAGGCCAGGCAAGGTTAAAAGGTTGAAAACTTAGACTCAGAGTGAACAAGATCTGTCAAGCAGTGATACGACAAGAAACACAAAGGAAAAAGAGCAATGTAAGAAGAAAAAGTACTTCAACCACAACAGACAGGTATGACTGTAGAAATCAACTCAATTCCAACATATTTTATATATACTAATGTGCAATACAAGAAAGAGGCCTACCTCGATCCAACATTTGATGATGTTCCACCGTTGAGCACTTTGACCCAAAGATTTATACCTGTGAGAAGTTATCAACAAACAAGCAAAGAAAGTATATAGTGATGATATAAAAGGGGTTAGCACATCAGATAGCATAATCCATCAATAAACATTACAAACACGCCCATGGATAATAATCATATATTTGCAAGATACCAATAGGACGGGAAAGAGTATTTCTATTAACAATTGATCAGTAGAAGTGTCAACATTACAGACTTCCGTGTCGGCACAGTTTGAAACCAAGAAACCAAGTTCCTTCCAACTGGGTCCCCACCACTTGAATCCTCCACTAAAGGAAAACTCATGAGAAAGAGGCAAAGATGTCCTCTCAATAATAAGGGAAGAGCTTGGGGACCGAACACTGTGTTCAGACTTGAGGGATAAAGGGATGCAAACTCAATATGAAGTAATTTCTCCAGAGTAACTTTGCTCTCAAAGTTGAATGCTTTCTCCTCTTTTCCATAGCTAGAAAGTGTGCTCTTATAGCCTTCAGAATGCAACTGAAGGGTTGATTCGGAACGTTTCCAGTAAATGGAAGGCCAAGGATAAGAGATATTCTATCATGACATGGAAACCCGACTTCTTTTTGTATTTTCTGGCACAAATCCCGATATACGCGAGCTGTAGTCGGGTAGCAAGCGTATACACATCTTGTATAACTGATAGGGAGCATATATGTGGAAAAAAGTATGTTTTTAGCTCTGGATTCATCAAAAAGGGATAAAAAGTCTGCATAGGGAAATGGAAAAAAGGCCCTCTATGCAATATAGCAATGGTGAGGCAAATCTTTATATAACATTTATCAATCTCTTTCTCAAGCTACAACGATATTTTCCTCATAATCAAATTTTCCCCATGCTTTGACCACACATCAATCACTTCGCTTGTTGTTATTGCTAGTTCAGTTTCAACAATATGAGTCTTTCCCTCTTCAAGCCTCTTGTCTTTTTACTTCCCTCAACAATTATAGGCATTCAAAAATCCTATGGCCTTAACTTCACCTGAAGGCTTTTGTTTTCTTTGCAATTTCTCCTCAATTCTCAATGTTGCTTGATAAATCTCTACATTAACTTCTCATCAAGGTTTGTTTCTTTCCTTACAATTTCTCCTCAATTCTCAATGTTGCTTGATAAATCTCTACAGTAGAAAAAAAAATAACACATCAAATCTATTTTGAATGGTATAACTCAAACCATTTACATACCTAGAAATGGATTCCTAACTCTCCTCATTTTGTCTAGACCTTATAGAAAGCCTGTAGAATTCCTTGGTGTACTCCTTCATATTCATCTTCGCCAGTTTCATATTCTACAATCTTCTCAACAAATTTAAAGCATAATCTATAGGAATAAATTTTCTTTTCAAATTTTCTACCATTACCTTCCACGTTTTAATTCTCTCTTTTCCTCCATACCCCATTTCCAACTATAACGTATCCCACCACAAAGAAACATGACTCTCCAGCCTTGTACAAGCAAACCTAGCCCTCATAGGATCTTTAATTTTTTTAATTCAAAATGTTTTCCCATTTCTCCTACCCAATATATCATTTCCTCGGGATTTACACTTCTATAATAAACAAGAGTTTCAATTTTAGGTTTGCCTCTAATATCTCTGATTGTGCTGATAATTTTCTCTTCAACTATCACATGCTCTTCTAGTTCTTCTCTGGAAGTCTCCATCTTGGCTTCATCATCACTATCATCTAGTTCTTTGCATTTCTTCCATGGCATCCACTATGGCCATCATTCTCCTCATCATTGCTACAAGGTCATCAACATCAACTTCTTCTTGTCTTTTGGGTCTTCCACAACCTCTTCCTATTTGTGCCATATTTGAAATTCTCTTCTAGATCACTGCAACAACTTTATGTATGTTAACTCTCCACTACCACGCCATCCATGAGATTATCTGCTCCTCTCTTGGACAATTCTATCGAGCATTCCACTCTACTGAAATTGTCTTCCACTCAAGAGTCTTCAATAGTAGGATCAACTTGCTTTGATACTACTTGATGCAACAAGGGGTTGCAAACATAATCTCAAATACCACTCAGTGCAACGCAAGTCTATGATCAAATTCACACAACGAAAACACTCAGAACAAACCACAAAATTGTAAATGCATCAAATTAAATGAACATTCACACACAACTTGTATCACAAAATCTTTACAACAAATACTTTCACCTATAATGTTTGCAAATTTTATTAACTTAATGGATAATACTCTCAAGACTTGGACACAAGGTCTACACTATATATCTTCTTCTTAAATTTGGTGTGAATGTAGAATATGATCTCCTCTACAACATATCCAAAATTCAACATCTAATTCCAAGAGATGTGTGTGCATTGATGGAAATACTAGACCATTGTTGTTGTTGAATAATTGAAAAACCAGAAATAAAACACAGTACTAAAAGAAAATATTTTATGGTATGCAGGATTTCCAAATCCCCATGGATGTTCTTGCATCACCTTCTCATTACTTAATATATTTGAAGTTAAGAAATGAGTATTTACTTTGAAAATTTATTAAAAGTTATGTGCGTGTTGGGTGAGAAGTTAAATATTTAAAGTTTATGAATTCAAATGAATATCAAATTTCCCCCATTGAGAGCATGGCTATGACTAGGTACTTAATGTACATGAACATGATAAACAACATGGAAGATAAGAGGTTTCCTAAGGTTGCTTTGAAATCTAGTGAAAACCACCTTAGATTTAGGGGGGTTGTCATAAAGATACCAAGTCTTGGATAAATCATCGGGGTATCGAGGAACATGTCATTCTTTAAAATAATGATAATATTACAAATATTATTACATCTAAATTTAAGGAGAAATTGTGGTGTGATAAAGAACAAGAGAACACGAGAAAATTAAGATACTATAAGGAGATGATGAAGCATAATTTAGAAGATCAAAAATATTTCTTGTTTTAACTAGTGTAATGAAGAAAATCATCATTGTTAAAACAAAAAGAAACTCTCATGAGCTCCATAGTGAAATATGGCATTGGACAATTCCTAAAACACCATGGGTCGAAAGAATTTGTCATCTTCGTGACACTAATAGGGTTGAAGATGAAAAACACTTTCTATAGACACACATTATATCTTAATTTAAAATTATTTGTTACAATATTAACCTTCCTTACCTTTTAACTCATAAAAACTGTGGTGAGTTAAGAATGGTTCTTAAAGCATTTCAATCATGAAAAAATAATTCTAAAGCCAACCAAGTAATTCCTTATCTTTTTTAAAGGTCGATAAACCAATGTTGATCTTAGTCTACATTAATAACCATCACCACCATAATCAATAATATAAATGAAAAATCAAATTTATCTAATTATATTTTAAAAGGGAGAAATTAAAATGTAAATATTTATAATTATTAAAAGGAAAAAATTAAAATGTAAATATGTAGCAAATTTGATATTAATACAAATTTAAGATTTTATATATTATACACCTCCACCTTAGAAATATTAAACTTTAAAAACAATAAGACCTATCATTACTACTACTCTAACTTATCCTTATAAAAATATACTTTTGGTGGTAACTTCTTGACAACCTGCCTCTCAAAAATTGAACAGAGGACAAGTATGTTCCTTCGATTATTGTTGCTCACATTTGTTGGTATATATGGTTAGAGAGGAACTTAGCTATATTCGAGGAGACTACTCCCTCTATTCACATGGTGATTTTCAAGACTCTTGGATTAGAGAGAAGGCACTTGGCATCTCAAAAACTTGTCCCATTGCGAGATGTTATGATTTCACGGCACATTAATACAACTATAGCATGGTTCAATGGAGTTGCACAAGTTGATGGCAATCAGTGTGGAGCTAGAGGAGTCTTCAAAACTCCAGACTTAACAGTTTATAGATGGGTTTTTAATTGCGAAGGAGGCACAAACACAAGGTCAGAGCTATTGGGAGTATGGGCAACTCTTATGCTGGCAATGCATTTGTATTTTCAAAGGCTTCAGGTTATGGGTGATTCAAAAGTAGTTATTTATTGGCTATCCAACAGAGGAAGACTCCAGGCAAGTGCAATTGAAGGATGGAAATCCAGAATTAAGGAATTATTTAAACCTTTTCAAGAAATCAGTTTTGAGCGCATACACAGGGAATATAATAAGGAAGTTGATCTTCTTTCTAAGCAAGCCTTAAGGGAACCTGAAGGTAAAATCACATATTATAAATAGGACAAGGGGACTGAAGGTCCCATGAGACATCTCAACCTTTTCTAGTTCTAGTCCTTTTATTTATGTTTTGGACATGCTTTTGATAGTATATTTACACTTATTAGTTCTCTATGAACATTAGTTCTTAGTTAGTTTTACATCTCTCCTGGATAGAATTTTGTTTTTTGAAAAATCTTATCTAGATTCTTTGGTCACCTTTGTATATGAAAGGTTTTGTTATATCGGGGAAAAATTTGTATAGTTTCCTTGTTACTCTTTTGGATAGGATGTCACTTGATATGGTCCTTGTTATGGACAAGCATATGTAAACAAATATTCACTAATATAATTGAGCAAATTTTCTATTGGAAAAAAACCAGCCTCTCAAACTCTTCACCTAGAATAGGTCCTACTACAATTCCAAATGATTTTTCCCACATTCCATTATTTTTTCCATAAATCTTCACGACAAAGTAGAATGGTTCAATAGTTCGAGAAATGAGGACGATATATACATATTATTTTTTCTTATGGATTTTTAAAATGGAGTAGTTTAGATTTTTTTATTTTTTCGGGTAATTATTATTAGAATTCCACGATTCAATTGTTGGTGAATTACATTTTTTATTTAAATTGCAATTTTGAATGTATAAATAGATCCAACGTAAACCTTTAGTTCACTTAAACAATACAATTTCAATAACTGATATCTGTAATTTCATCAATTTTTAATTCCTAAACAATTTATGAAAAAACTAATAAGAAAAGACAATAAACAAATCTAATATTTAAACTAGACCTTTTCAAAACAAGTGTTGCATGGCAGCATAGTCCCTACCAGGTTGGGATGGGATTAAATGCGACTGAGTACAGACACGTGGCTAGCAATTTGAAATACATGTGGTTTGAATGCAGAACATAGTATTCTAGAATTAGTTCTTCCTGAAAAATATAAAAAATTATAAACATTTAAAAGGTTATTGGACACAAAAAATTTTGCATTCCCGGATTAGTTATCTTTAAAACAAGGGCTCCTGGACACAAAAGAAATTGAAATTTATCAAATTATAGGTTCCTCGACAACATAAATTATACATACCAAAAATGTAATTTTATAAAGTAGATATTTCGTTTTATACATACGAAATATAAAGCATGCACAGAGTCAGATCATGGGTTCTTGGGCTGGCGGGCTCAAAATTGGGCCTCTGATGTTTTGTGCCCTACAAATAGCACCAACAGTTCCGTGATATACAAATTGACAAGCGAAGTTGCAGACTATAGAAATTTATCATAAATGAATAATGTCTATTACATATCTCTAGAAATTACATGAACATTTAAAAGCATACAATAGAATAGTAATAACGTCTGTTACATAGGTTCGTGGAGAAAAACACAAAAAAAAATTAGCATTCCCGAATTAGTTTTCTTTAAAAGAAAGGTTTTTCTTTCCATACGTTTTACATATGTTCATGGAGAGAAATAGAAATATAGGTTCCTGGACAACATAAATTATACATACCAAATATGTACTTTTATAAAGTAGATATTTAGTTTTATACATACGAAATATGTACTTTTATAAAGTATGGGGATGAGATTTTATAGAGCATGCACGGAGCCCTCATTCCATACTTAGCCATTTTTTGGATCGCGGGTTCTTGGGCTAGCGGGCTCTAAATTGGGCCTTTGATGTTATGTGCCCTACAAATAGCACCAACAATTTCATGATATACAAATCGACACGCGGAGTTGCGGACTATAGAAATTTACCATAAATTAATAATGTATGTTACATATCTCTAGAAATTACATGAACATTTAAAAACATACAATAGAATAGTAATAACATCTATTACATAGGTTCATGGAGAAAAACACAAAAAAAATTAGTATTCCCGAATTAGTTTGCTTTAAAAGAAAGGCTTTTCTTGGACACAAACAATTTAGCATTGCTGAATTATTTTTCTTTGCATACGTTTTACATACGTTCGTGGAGAGAAACAAAAAAATAATACTAATGTCTGTTACATAGGTTTGTAGAAAAAAACACAAAGAAATTAGCATTCCCGAATTAGCTATCTTTAAAACAAGGGATCCTGGACACAAAAGAAATTGAAATTTATCAAATTTTAGAAAGTAGATATTTAGTTTTATATATACGAAATATGCACTTTTATAAAGTATGGGGATGAGATTTTATAGAGCATGCACGGAGCCCTCATTCCATACTTATCCAGTTTTTGGATCACGAGTTCTCGGGTTGGCAGGCTCAAAATTGGGCCTTTATTGTTTCGTGCCCTACAAATAGCACCGAGAGTTTGACGATATACAAATTGACAAGCGGACTTGCGAACTATAGAAACTTATCATAAAATAAATAACGTCTTTTACATATCTCTGGAAAGTACATCAACATTTAAAAGCATACAATATAATAGTAATAACATCTGTTACATAGGTTCGTGGAGGAAAACACAAAAAAATTAGCATTCCCGAACTAGTTTTCTTTAAAACAAAGGGTTCTGGACAGAATAAAAATCAAAATTTATCAAAGTATATGATCCTAGACACCCAAAAAGTTAGCATACAATAGAATAGTAACAACGTTGTGCAACACAAAAAATTTAGCATACAATAGGACACAAAAAATATAGCAGGCCTCCATACTTATCCAGTTTTTGGATCGCGGGTTCTCAGGCTGGTGGGCTCAAAATTGGGCCTCTGTTGTCCCGTTCCCTACAAATAGCACCGACATCTCCGTGATATACAAATTGATAAGCGGATTTGTGGATTATAGAAATTTATCAAAAATAAATAATGTCTGTTACATATCTCTGGAAATTAAATCAACGTTTAAAAGCATACAATAGAATAGTAATAACGTTTGTTACATAGGTTCGTGGAGAAAAACACAAAAAAATTAGCATTCCCGAATTAGTTTGCTTGAAAGCAAAGGCTTCTGGACACAAGAAAAATTGAAATTTATCAAAGTATAGGTTCCTGGACACCCAAAAAGTTAACATACAATAGAATAGTAACAACGTTGTGCAAGACAAAAGAATTAGCATACAATAGGACACAAGAAATGTAGCAGATCCGAATTAGTTTTCTTTAGAACAAACAAGAAAGGTTCCTGGACACCCAAAATTTAGTATACAATAAAGGCATTCCCAAATCAGTTTTCTTTGGAATTTATCAAAAATTAATAATCTCGGTTACATCTTTCTAGAAATTTAAATGCGTTTGTCATATAGACTGGGATTGGGGCTCCCGCGGACCATAAAAATAAATAAGTACAAGAATTAGGAATGTCGAAAGAAGAATTGCGCGATAGTAGAGAGGAAGACCTGAAAAGAAGAAATTGGAAGTTATGAGTCTTTGGTTACAATTTTCTATTTAAAGAGGTCATAAGTGGATTGATAAGAAAACAAGATGACAATATAGACTTAAACTAGATTGATAAAGAAAACAAGATCCTAGTATGGACTTACTATGAAGCTGATTCATTTTTGTTTCTTTCGTTGATGGTTAGTGGAGTCCTGTCGACCGGTTGTTTCCCTTCCTGGACGAGGCTATCCATTCTCTGTTGGAACCATTCTTCGATGTATCTTTTCATGGGGGTCGTGTTGATTTCATCCCTTATTTCTATGTCGTAAAGGTCATTTTCTAATTTCCTTAGATCCATTGAAATACTATGCAGACTCTGTTCAATTTCTTCATTGTGTGTCGCATAGTCTAGTACCCAGCGCTCGTGCTCATCTAGATGATGTTCAAGTATATCGTAAAACATTTTGAAAGACAACCCCTTTAAAATATCAACTTGTTCCTCGAAGGATTCTTTGGTGATTGGCAAGGATTTTAGAATTAAGTTTGGGTATTGAACCTCGTTGGTACTTCCGGCTAAGTCCATTAGGAGCGAGCTTGTGAATAAATATTCCTTTTCTGATATGACTTATTTACATGATTTGACAATGAGCTCCAGGTTGTTAACTTTCTTTTGCCAGCATGCTTTTACTTTTCTGGTCTGCTTTGGGGAGGGAAGTTTCTCTTGTCTTCTTTTCAGTTCTGATGTGTTGATGGCATAGTTGGAAAAATACGCTAGCACCTGTTCACAAAAATGTCGATCATTTTTTAAATTCGCCTCCAAATGTTGCAGGAAATCATTTGCCTTCTTTCCGAAGGAAACTAAATTTTGCGACATTTCCTAGGCTTCAGTAACTAGCTGCATTCTTTCGTTGATGTTATTCTCTACAAGGGATCTAGAGCATGCAAGGGGTAGAGGATACTTTCATCTTGGCTGCAGTGGTAGTGGGCACGATTTTTTCCAAAGGAATGGAAAATTATGTGGTTTCAATGAAAGCCTGCTCAAATTCGTTGAGGCGTTCTTTTAGATTGGCATTTTCTGTCTGAATTCCTCTAATGGAATCATGAATAATTTCACCGGTTACTTGGTGAAATGTGGAGATTTGGGATGATTGCATTTTCCTAAAGTTAATCTCTGTGCGATATTTTCCTTTCCTATTTGTTACATCTCTCTTTTCAATGACCATACTTTTAGATTGGCTGTAAAAAACAATGCTCTGGAATACGAAGGATTCATCTTCTTCAAAAAGGTCGGTCTCAGATATTTCCACTGCGGATGACCCAATTTTCCACATGTGCTCAGTTTCAATTTCAAGTTGCAACTGTCCACTTTCAATTTCGAGTTCCTCCGCCTACCCTGCATTGTTTTTTTCTCTTCTTCGTCAGTGGAATTTTGTGAGAACTATACATATTTATGCGAGGGTTCTTATCTCCTCCTCCGTTCGAATATTTCTGGGTTGCTTTCTTATTGGGGTGGACCATCGAAGCGATGCTCTGTGATGTCGTGCTCTTGGGAATGCTGGCGAGGGACTAGGTACTCTTCTCACTAGATACTTTTCCATGTTGTATGTACAATTCAGTCGCGCTTTGCAATGTTTATGCGTCGCAATTGGCAGAAGCAGGATTGTTGTCGACATTGTCCCTGTCTTGGGTCAGGTGTCTATGGATAAAAGAGTTGTTAAAGACAACCGCCAGTAAATGTTCTCGAAAAATCCCATTAGGGTCGAACCCTTTTATCCTTTCAGCATAAGTTAGGTTCAATTTCTTGAAATGGGTGGAAAACTTGTCAATCTTGTTGATGTTTCTGCACATGAAGTCTCCAACTTTCCAGGGTAGAGGAATGAACTGTTTCTTTTTTCTTGTCATGGAAAAAATGCAACTAGTGGTTGTATTGCCTTTCTATTTCAGCAACAAACATCTTGTTTGTGATGTGGCATGGAAGGAAAGTAGGATTTTCCTTAGATCCAAAGACCATGAGGACACTTTGATTTTCCTTTTGCTCAAGTGTGCCCTTCCTATTCAAAAACTTGGTTGCTTGGCTAGACATCTGTGGAGCATCCTTACCTAACAATAAATATTTGAAAACTGAGACAAAGCCATTAAAACCTTCATAAAAACAATGGTAGGCCTTGTGCCTCCATAGGGCCTCGTACCAGAATATTACTGGGTCAAATCCACAATTTATTTTATTGGAAAGAGAAAGTTTTGGAAACGGGCAGCAATGCACAATTGTGAAAATCAAGTAGGATGACATATAAAATTTATTTGATTCTTTGAATCGTGACAATTGGGAATAGAGAACAATGGAAATTAGCTTCCCCCAATCGAAAATGTATTGTTCCTTGACTATGAAATACAAAATATAAATAATTATATGGAAAATGCTTGTCGTGGATGTATGTCCCGTTATTCTTGTAAACAACCAAGCAATTTCCTGGAATAGATTTCTAAAGGAACTTACCTGTAACCTTGTGATATCTTCAAGAACTATTGTTGGGTCTTCTAGAAAGTTATCTAAGATGTCCAACTCGTTATCATGTTTTTGTAGAAACTACTTGCAGTCTTTTCCTCTGAACATCAATGTTGGCTTTGACAATTTTAACATCTCACAGAAGACTCGAGGTGGCAAAGAAATAGGAGAATGGTCGTGCAGTGGAATAATTATTTGGCCTGGAATATATTTTCCAGCACACCAAGAGACCACCTCCTTACAGTAGAAAACCTCAGGGACGCAACCTGCACGAGCAATTCCAGAGGTCCAAATCACTTCATTTTGGGCGTAATGGGATGAATAGTAAAAGTATGCCCTGAACCACTGGAATTTTTGGTTCTGACGTGCAGACATATTTACTGTATCTCCACAAAACTGTTGTCGACTTGGTGCCATAAGTCTACAAGAACATTTTTTTTCTCCATACGATGAACGAAATGAAAAGTTGGAAGGGATAATACAACCCTACACAAATCTTGGTCCAAAGCATGTGAATGAGAGATGTCCTCGAGACTTTCGTTTATTAATGAAAATTTGGACGGTTGTTGCATGATACGTTGTTAACATTAAACACTAGTAATTTCATACATAGAAATGCAAACATGGCGGATATTGCAATGAGCGATTAAGCATTGTAGATTTATTGAGTGGGACAACACGACGACGTGTGTTCGAGATGATGAACAATCAGAATGGACAAAATAACTCTCCGCACATCTTGATTTAATGTGTAATAATGGGAGATCTCCTCGAGCATTTCTCCCATTAATGAAAATGTTGACGGTTCCTGCATGGTTAGTTGTTAGCATGAAAAGCTTCTAATTGCATAGTAAGAAAGTACCGAGGTTGCATGCACGGGAAAAAAAAAAGCTTCAAAATAGGGTTACAAGGCACAACCATTGAAGGTGAGGGCACGAGGGTCAAATTGTATGTCTCAAAAATTTTTGAGTGCAATACGTGTAACAGTGAAGAGGGTATGGTAGGACAACCCAGAGGGAAATTTGTATATGACTAGTAAGAGCATAACTAATGTATATTAGGAAGGACAGGAAGTTAGTGGGGATGGAAGGCAACGAAATATACTTTGAAACATTTGTGAGCTGTGGTAGAGTGAAGCTTGCGAGTTCGATGATTTCACGTTGGAATTGTAGATCACAGAAGTTTTGAGTGCAAGATGTACACAACGCAACAAGAAGCAGAGTTTGAAACCGCCAACCCGACAACTGTGGCCATAAAATTGGCCAAGTATGGAAAGCAACAACAGTCATTCGGATTCATCATGTGATTATATAGATGGAGATAAAGATATGTCAACCTGCCAATGCTAGAACTTGCGATCATAGAAAGGAGACTAAGTATATAAGCACAAAGTGATAATACAAGGGAAGAAGAAATGGGAAAAAGGACCAACAAGTCGGCGGTGGAATTGTAAATCATGGAAATTTTGAGTGCAATATGTATATCACGAAACAAGAAGAAGAAAAGTTCGAATGCGCCAACCCAAAACATTGACTAAGAATTGGATATTTCATGAACCTGTGAATAAGAGGATCCAAAATAGGGTTAGAAGGTCTCCATAGAAGACGTGAGGCCCCAACGGTCATATTGTATCGTTTGAAACATTTGAATGCATAATCTGTAACACTGAAGAGGGGACGATGTCGGAACCCGGTAGTCAATTTATATATTACGAAGGGTTGGATGTGAATTGTTTCGTATCAGTGTGTGCAGTTTTCACTTGTAAGAGTTAGTAGTAAGAGCATAACCAATGTATATTAGGAAGGACATTTGTGAATAATGGTAGAGTGAAGCTTGCGATTTCGAGGAGTCCACGGTAGAATTGTATATCATGGAAGTTTTGAGTGTAATATGGACATCACAGAACAAGAAGAAGCAGAGTTCAAAATTTCCAATTCGGCAACCGTGACCATAACATTGGCTAAGTATGGAAATAAATAGTGGTCGATCAGATTCATCGTGTGACTATATAGATGGAGATAAAGATGTCATCTCGCCAATGCTGGAACCCGCAATCATAGAAAGGCGAATAAGTATATAACCAGAGAGCCATAATACACGGGAAGAAGAAAAGGGAAAAAGGACTAAGGAGTCCACGGTGGAATTGTAGATCAAGGAAATTTTGAGTACAAGATGTGAACCCGGTAGTCGATTTGTATATTGTGGAGGGTCAGATGCCAACTGTTTCACACCATTGTGTTCATTTGTCACTAGTAAAATCATAACCAATCTATATTAGGAACAAGAGGAAGTTAGTGAGGATGGAAGGCAACGACAGATACTTTGAAACATTTGTGAACTGTGGTACAATGAAGCTTGGTGCTAACCCAAAATAGTATCCAAGAGTTGGACATTTCATGAACCCGACAACAGGAGGATCCAAAATAGGATAACAAGGTGTCTGCAGAAGACACAAGGCCCCGATGTTCAAATTGTATCGCTTTGAACATTTGAATGCATAATCTGTAACACAAAAGAGCGGATGATGTTGGAATTTGGTAGTCAATTTGTATATTTCGGAGGGTGTGATGCCAACTATTTCATACCTCTATATCCAGTTCTCACTACTAAGAGATAATTTAGTATTGAAAATAATTTTTTAGATACTGTTAGATACTTCATAGGGATTATCATCCGTAAATAATGGCAATCTCCACCCCGCCAGCCCTACACTCTGTGTGTCAATTTGTATATCATGAAACTGGGAGCCTTGTTTAGAGGACACAAAACAATAGAAGTGCAATGTTGAGTCAGCCAGTCCTCAGGTCCTCTTGTCAATTTGTATATCACGGAATTCTGGGTGCTATTTTTAGGGCACAGAACAATGGAGGCCCAATTTTGAGCCCGCCCGCCCGGGAATCCGCGATCCAAAATGTCGCTAGGTATGGAATGCGCAATCCATACATGCTCTATAAAATATCATGTCCATACTTTATAGTCCCATAATACATGGAAGAAAAAAAGGAAAAAGGATGGAGGAGTTCGCAGTGGAATTGTACATCACAGAAATTTTGAGTGGAAGATGTATATGATGGAACAAAAAGCAGCGGAGTTCAATTGTGCCAACTCGGCAACTGTGGGCATAAAATTCACTAAGTATGAAAAGGAGCAACAGGAATTCCAATTCACCATGCGGATATAGATGGAGATGAAGATATGTCAACATGCCAACGTTGGAACTCATGATCATAGAAACGCGACTAAGTATATCACTAGAAAGCGATAATACACGAGAAGAAGACAAGGGAAAAAGGACTAAGTATATCGCAGAAGAGCATCTAGTGTTTGATTATTAATGCAAATTCTTTCAAACTCCTGCTGAGTTCTCACTAGTTAAGCCATATATTGTAGATCACAAAAGTATGTTTCGTACCACTGTGTGCAGTTGTCACTAGTAAGAGCATTGTTGATGTATATAAGGAAGGACGCGAAGTTGTTGGGGATGGAAGGAAGAAACATATACTTTGAATGAAATTAATGTATATGAGGAACCCACAGTGGAATTCTAGATCACAGATGTTTTGAGTGCAATATGTATATAATGAAACGATAAACAGTCGAGTTCGCAAGCGCCGACACCACAGCGGCGGCCATAAAATTGGATAAGTATGGAAAGGAACAATGGTCGGTCGGATCCATTGTGTGAGGATATAGATGGATATGAAGACATGTCAACCTGCCAAATCGGAAATCGGATACCATAGAAAGGCCACTAAGTATATATCCAGAAAGCGATAACGAGCGGGAAGAAGAAAAGGCCAATTCGTATGCGCCAACCCGACAACCGCGACCATAAATTGCCTAGGTATGGAAAGGAACAATGGTCAGTCGGATTCATCATGTGAAGATACAGATGGAGATGAAGATATTTCAGCCCGTGATCCTTGCAACCGCCCATCATAGAAAGACGACTAAGTATAAAACCAGAAATCCATAACGGAAGGGAAAAGGAAAAGGGGAAAGGGGATAAGTATCTAACAATTGAAAAACCTTTTTTTTTCGTTTATTAATGGAAATGTTTTCGAACCCCTGTTGGGTTCTCACTAGTAAAAGCATCAAATGCAGATCATTGAAGTTCTTTGGCTGCAATATGTATATGACGGAATAGGGTACATAGGTCCCGGGTACTGCGAACCCAGGGCCTGGTGGCCATATAACTAGCTAAGTATTGGCCAAGAGAAAGGTTTGATATCTATTTCAATAATATTCATACTAGTATGTATTAATGGATAAAATTTTCATATTTATATTAATAGTATTCATACTAATATATATTAATGGATTGTTTATGTTTCAAATGCAAATGATCTCCCAATTTGCAGGATGCTCTTCGGTTCACAATTTTCGTTGAAACCACGAAAATTTTCACTACAAGATGTACATAGCGCAACAAGAAACATGAATTTGCATTGTGGTTTCAACGAGATAAACTCCTTATCATCTATTCATCTTGTATTCCTTTCAATGGCATGAGAAAACATCGACTCTCCATAAGCATCAATATCTAAATTAAATTAAATGTAATCAAAATTTGGTGTGATTTAAGTAATTAAGACAACCTCAACCGTTCCTTTATTAATGCCAAGCTTTTCGAACACCTGGTGAGTTATCAACAGTTAAATCATAAATTGCAGACTACAAAAGTTTTTTGGCTGCAATATGTATATGACAGAATAGGGAACATAGTTGTTTAATACCACAAACCCAAACATAATTGCCTAATCTTTACTGAAGAGGAATTTTTTGTATTTATTCCAATAGTACTGATATTAGTATATATGCAAGGATATTATCAAATAGAAGAAGTTGCAATATATCCAACATACTGAACATGAACATTGCATCAACACTTGAACCACCTTGTTGTAACTCATTAATTCATTCTATTTACGGGACCCAAAGAATGGAAGCAGGATGGGTCCTCCAATTTCTTTCTTTAAATACAGGTTCGGTGCCACATAAGTATGGCTCATGAAAAAATATTCTTAAATGTAAAATGTAAAGAAAGAATAGAGCAGGCTTTATTTAGATTGAAGTAGTGGGCAGCAGAAAGAAAAGCTTGTCGTCCATGTTTAACAACACAGGGGAAGAAGGTACAAAATAAAATTAAAACAAATACCAGAAATTGGAAAATACTATTAAAAAATAAACCGAAATTATTCTATATTCAAATAATATGGGTTACAGAATACAGTTGAGGTTATTTTCCACAACGATTGTGATTTGGCCTATCGCTGACCAATAAAAAATATGTACATTGATGAAGCTTCTTGACAATTTTCTTGACGTTCAAACCCTTTATTTGTAAAAAACGAGTTGAATATCAATTTTGGGTTTTGTACTTAATCGGTGCTGCCAACTACATCTATCCCATTTTTTTGAATAGCTTGTCTCTTCCATATATGGCATGCTTGCAATGGTTGTTTATTCAATATTCCATTCTTTGTCAAGTATTAATTTCCCTCTGTAGTCGAAAACTTGGGCTTTAAGGTGCTTTCCTTGCAATGTTCCTGACCCTTGACATCCGAGACAACTTAGAAATGTGATTCATGCTGATTTCAAAGTGAAGGGAGTCATTTTATGTCACAATAGCTATGTCAGGGGAAAAAAATTCAAGTATGTTGTGACATGTATTCTCCCTGTATTCGATCATCTGTTTGGTTGAAAACCATGCCTGAAGATTTATATGTTGAACTTATTTTCTTTATTACAGTAAATTGGAAGAAACATCCAACCCAACTGCAAAATGAAAATCTGTTGAGGTACATAACTTCTTCGAGTAGCACAAGTCTGGCAAGTGCATAAAATGCTACAAAACACATCAACACAGGTCTAGCAAGTGTATCAAATGTTGCACATGGCATCAGAATATAACTTTCCTCATAGTGGTGGCAGGTATGGCGGCCCACAGAAAGGTCTGGAATGTTCGTAGGTGACGCCAAATATGTGGAGTCTGCAACTACATCTAGAGGAAACCGACCAAACTTTGACAAAGAACACGGTTTTCTGTCAAGTCGATTACCAGACCCACATGTAGCTCATCAAACTTTGAAATAGAAACTTTTGTAGTGATAATATGTTGTTTTATCCACCCATACAGTTTATGTTACCCGCCTCTGGTTACATTCGCAAATGGAGTAATATTTTGTGTCATTTACGAACATGGAAAGCCATTTTTGCAAGCCACTATAAATGTGTCGCCCCCGAGGAAGACAAATTCTTCTAGGATCTGTAGAATTCGATACACTTGCCAAATATGTGTTGTTGGAAGAAGCTATATACTTAAATGAAGAACTATTTTGCATGTGACCTCAAAATCCATTACAATTCCCAACAAGAAAACAAAGAAGTTCAACAAATAAATCTCCAAGAAACCTTTTCAACCAACCAAAGCATCGAACACAGGGAGAACACCAACCAGAACATACTTGTTCTTTTTTTTCCTCCTCTCTGAGTTTCTCTTGTATAACAAAGTTTTTTTTTTACTCAAAGATCACGTCACATAAAAGCAGTATCTCTTCTTTCATATGGGCCTCAATCACATCTCTAAGTTGTCTTACATGTCCATGACTAGGAACATTAGAACGAAGGCACCCTAAAGCGCAACTCTTTGATGATAGAGAGAAATGGAAATAAGTGTTTAAAAGAAACGTTGGATGATCTTCCATAGATTTTGTGTTAATTCGTTTTAATGACAGATGTTCTCGATATTTTCGCTTTATTAATGCCAATCTTTTCGAATATGTATGTTGAATAGTGACTAATAGCACGTATTAAAATTCCCATATCCGAGCAGATTCTCAAATTTGACATCTAAGATATGCACAATATTAAAGAGGGACATGACGTCAAGGCTTTTGTGGGTGACACATTCGTGGACTATGCTGAAGCTTTTAAGAAAACTAAAACAACACAAAAAAAAAAAAAAAAAAATTTGGCAAATTCAAAATGCAGGTAAAAATAAATTACCAAATCCCATAGTATTCGCATGTCTATTCATTTTAATGGGAGATTTCCTCGAGCTTTCCAGTTATTAAAGCCCATCTTTTTGAACCTGTCTGGTCAGTTCTGACTTTTGAAATAATAATTAATCTCTATTGGGAAGGGCGGAAGGTAGCGGGGATGGATGCCTATGTAACAAACGTTACTACTATTTTTTTGTGTTTTTGTCCACGAGCGTATGTAAAACGTATGTAAAGAAAACTGATTCAAGAATGCTAAATTTTTTGGACATGAGGCCCTTGAAATTCAAATAATCTGCAAGTCTGATTGTCAATTTCTATATCGCAGAACTCTCCGTGTTATTTGTAGGGCATAGAACAATAGAAGCCCAATTTTCAGCCTGCCACCCCGAGAACCTGCGATCCAAAAAATGCTTACTACTATTTTTTTGTGTTTTTGTCCACGAGCATATGTAAAACGTACGTAAAGAAAATTATTTCGAGAATGCTAAATTTTTTGGACATGAGGCCCTTAAAATTCAAATAGTCTGCAAGTCCGATTGTCAATTTGTATATCGCAGAACTCTCTGTGTTATTTGTAGGGCACAGAACAATAGAAGCCCAATTTTTAGCCCGCCACCCCGAGAACCCGCGATCCAAAAACTGTCTAAGTATGGGATGAGGGCTCCATTCATGCTTTATATATTTACTTTATAAAATTACATATTTCCTATGTTTAATTTATGTTGTCCAAGAAACCTATAATTTGATAAATTTCAATCTCTTATGTCCAGGAGCCCTTCTTTTAAAGAAAACTAATTCGGGAAAGCTAATGTATACACCGAACATGACCTATCATAGTTCAGTAGAACCTATCCGCGAAGATGCATCCATAAAACTGGCTAAGTATGCAATCGAACGACGATCGGTCGGAATGACCACTAAAAGGCGAGAAACTATAGATCCAGAAACGCAGTTTACAAGAGGAAAATAGAAGGGAGAGAACAACTATATTGCTCACACAACAAAAGATACTCTCATAACTATGAAACCATAGTAACACAGAATCCATGGAAAAAACATCGCCAGCTATGAAATATACTTTGAAAAAGATATTAAAAAGATACTCTCATAACTATGAAACCATAATAACACAAAATCCATGGAAAAAGTATCGCCAGCTATGAAATATACTTTGAGCCTGACAAACTCTGCTTCAATGCGTAAGAGATGTAATTTACATCGACTGCAATTTTTTAGTCTATTATTTTATATTAATAGTATTCTATGCAGCCTCCACTGCAAAAAATGTAACTAGAGATCCAACTATGGATGCAACATCCCAACATTGCAAACCCTAGGAAAACAAGAACAGCCAACAAATAACAACCCAACTAAGAAGCACCAAAAGGCCCAACTACAGGCGCAGAACCGAAACCCTGCAAATTCGAATCAAACAACAATAAATAACATACAACGAAGAAAGAAGCAAGCAACAACTACTCCCCCAGGAATGACGTTGTTCCAATCACGATTGCAGAAACCCAAACATGAAAACTGCAACAATACAAACATGCAAGAAAGAACAACAACAACATGCAAATAAGAAATCAACGGTGAACCAACAATGCCGCTGAAGCATATAAATTTTTAAAAAGGAAGAAAATGTATTGTAACAAGCCTGTTAAGTAACCATTCAACACTACCAAGCTTGTTAGGTAAACATTTAAGTCTGTCAGAAATGCTCTGTAAACATTTAAGAAAAAAATGCAATGTGGCAGGTGTCTAACATATCCCAAAAAAATTATTATATTTTTTGTAACAATAGTTCGAACACCAGAGAATTTATTGGAAGGCCAAACTTTGGATATGCCACCATATCAAACATTGCCATAAATTTACCTAGCATAAAATGCTAAATCAAACATTCGAATTAGTTCTAGCATTAATCCACCTTCGACGAATGCATAACAAAATATATGATTCAAAAAGACCATATACGATCAAATACTTTGGATATGCCAACATATATAACATTGGGAATAGTGAAGCTGACAATAAGACCTCCAATCCCTTGTCTAATCAGATCATGACAAATATGGTACTTTTTTAATATAAAAATCGATGTTTTAAGTTCCTTGGTTCCAATAATAGATAATATGAAAATATTTGTGGTCAAAGGACAGACTAATATGAAGTCAACGATTTATCGATCTCTATAGTCCCTCTATTCCTACGGCATGGACTAATAAGTGGTCTAAACTTTCAGTATTTGTTACGTCATCATTTCAAAAGGTACGTAGCTTTATGAGAATTCAATATCTTTAACTAACGAAGTAGCGACCGAGATTTTAACGTTCAAATATGCACGACATCCATGTATGAATTGTTTGTGACAAGGGGGCATCATCATCTAAAAAACTAAATCCAACGCAAATATCGGGTTCATGAGGAAATTAGGGATAGATGCCACAAGGGGACGACAAAGTCGTGAAGAAGCTCCTACACCCAAGAAATTCAAAATTAAATAAATTAAAAAGGCAATTCAAAATTAAATAAAAAAGGCATTGCAGAGCTCGATGTTATCAATGATCAATGATGTTTCATGTATAAATATATTCAATTACTGTTGTTCTGGTATTATAACGATAATTTTTTCATGGCTTTGTACATTTGCTCAACAATAACCTAGCTTATGGAACCTCCTAGATAGATTTTACCAATCAAATTGTTGGGCAGAGGGGGTTCCCTTGTCCCACAAATAAGGGGGTCTCATACACCAATTTGGTGTCTGGCTTGGCCGTGATCTTAAAAATAGATTATTATTATTATTATTATTATTATTATTAATAATTTAATAATTTGACAAGGCGACAAGATTTCAAATCTCTCCACGATACGCTACTATTTCCACTATAATTGTTTGATTTATGCATGGTCAAGCTCGGCTATGTGCTTGTAAGAAGATTCTTCATTTAAAATTATTAATATCCTCATAATTCTTTCATTTACAGTTAATGATCTTTTTTTAAATCTTTTAATTATAGTTTGGTTTTTCATAGAAGCATGCACCCTCCATAATCACAATACAATATGATATCTATATCATTGAAGTGATTATTCTAGAGTAATTGGTGATGAAATAAAAAAGGATTACATTGCTACTCCATATGTTACTGTTTTTCATTAACATGTGCCGATCCAATTACCTCCGGGAAATGATATCTAGAGAACTTGTGTACAATGAAGAATCATCTCTGCAACTAGCAATTAAGTGCCTCTTTTCACTTAACAACAAACCATCATTGAATGAGCGACAATCTCTTTGATCCAAATGATCCAACACCATATTAGCTCTATTAGTGACATCATGCAAAATATTTTTGGTATTTCCCTACCCAATTACCTCCGGGGAATGATATCTAGAGAACTTGTGTACAATGAAGAATCATCTCTGCAACTAGCAATTAAGTGCCTCTTTTCACTTAACAACAAGCCATCATTGAATGAGCGACAATCTCTTTGATCCAAATGATTCAACACCATATTAGCTCTATTAGCGACATCATGCAAAATATTTTTGGTATTTCCCTACCCAATACCTACCCCCTATGCCAAATCAACTCTCTCATTTGGGGCCTCACTATGCAATATTATTTAGCTTATAAGCTATTACTATATGTACCATTARCCTTACTCAAAAGATGGCAACAACAATGATTTTGCWTAAGAAAAGGACACAACCACGCCCTTAAYATCACAAGTAAAAAAWTTATCATCTTGATAATATGAAGATCTTTCTTTTCTAGAAAACTTAACAATATTGAAWTTCATGKCATTAATCTTGGTTTCTTTGCCTCACAAAACAATGTTTTGCAAATAATTTTATTTTTTACTAGAAGAATTAGTGTAATATATACACTTTTGGATTCATACTTAGTGACACATAATATCAAACAATAAAATCTCACACTTTGTGTAGTTAAAATAAAGTTTGTGATCTCAATTTTTAAATTTATGGAAGAAGAAAGTTTTTCTTGAGCAAGGAGGATTTTACATTAAATTGACAAAAAAATTTGGAATAGAAAGTGAATTACATTAAATTGACACAAAACTTGGATTAGAAAGTTATTGTTGTTTTTATGGTCAAAGTAGGATGATAATGGAATTAAAAAAAAAAAATCCTTGTTTTTATAGGATTTCCATTTATTTCTTGGTATGATATGGATTTATCCTTGGGATTTTTATCATTCCTACATTCAAGGGCTTCTTTCAAGCTTGCTTCAAGATTAGGTAGAAAGAAACTAATCATGAGAAGAAATTGCAATAGTGAATGATTTAAAGAGCTTAGGATGATTGTCGAGTTGCATTCAAAATCGATGGAGGAGAGGTTAGTTATCAACTCATTTACTCAAAAATACCCGTCAAGGAAGTGAACACAAAACCAAATATTTATGCACTATTATTAGGAGTCTCAACTAAATCATTGGAGTTAGAGTTTGAGTGTGAATTGGAAAAACTTATAACAATTTGGTTGAAGGAAGTAGATCAACCATACAATATCCATACTTCTATCTCTTCTTATTTCAATCAAATATGTTTTATAGAAACCATAGCCTCTATGGAGGTCACCATAAATCGATCAATTAAAAGAAGAATGAAGATGCAAATGCATGCATATTTTAACAATGTGAGGGTTTTTCAATGGTAATGATATCGAGAGGGATAGTCTCGATGTTGAACACTAAAAGCTTAATTTCTAAATCCCTACTTTCTATTGTATTGTGCATGCAAGGAGGACATGTTTACAAGACAAAATGGAAGCTTCAGATAAGAAGAATTATTTGACATATACAAGTAGTCATTCCTCTTCCCCCAATGACATCCAGGAGAAAGAGAGAGGAAGAGCCTTATAGGCTTCATTAATCCATCTATAAAGCATTGGAGAAGATGTTAGAGAAACATTCAATTCTTATCAACACTCAAGATCAATGTCAATGCTCAATTTCATTGGAAGAGATTGGTCAAACTCGAACCCTGGTGAACGCTTGTCTATTTAAAAATTAGATTATTAAAAACTATTTGAACAAAAAAAAATTGAGATCTTAACTTTTGGGACATCATGATACATCATCTCAATCTTTGTTAATAATGTATCTATAATTTATAAATTAACTGTTTGCATAATTTTTCCTCTACTTGCACAACCAACTAATGGTAGAATAAGTCAAGAAGTGATACATGAAAAATCAAGAAACTTCATAATGTTTTGGACAAGGCTTAAAATGAGTCAGAAAACCATAAAGGAAAAGATATATCCATAAAAACATATAGGCCTCAAAGCATTCGTAGAAAAAAAAAAGTGATAAATAACAATGCAACCCAATATAGATATACTTGCCTACTTATACTTTCCTTTTACATATCAACCATATATTCTCTTTGATATTCCATTTCATAATTCAAAATATTCCATTCCATTATCAACACATAAATTGTTAAAAAACCCAACAATATTTCTTCATAATAAACTATTAATAAACTTCACAATATTTCTTCATAACTTTTAGAACTTTTTGTGCCACCCAATCTAGAATTATTAAATACACTACAATCTATTATTATTACTACTATTTCATTAGGTCTCTACTCAATGAACATATAACTTAGCACATTTGTTTGTGGGAAATTAAAGAATACCTTTAATGTTATTAGAGATTGATAAATAACTCCCAAAATCATTTTGTTTAATTCCTTTCCAACCTATCAACCCTTGTCTCGTACTCCCCCAAATACCTACAATATATTGACTTTATTTTTCATAATTTAAAAACCCCCTTTATAAATAAACGTGATAAAATATTAATCAATAAAATGAAATCCTATATACTATTCTAACTTAACTAATTTACCATTTTTAAAATATGATTTTAGTGGTACTTTACCATTTTTAAAATTTGCCTTTGTGATAACTTTGAATACCTAAAAACAACAACATGCAATAATATATGTCCTCATTATTTCTTTGAAAAAATAATTTTTTTTTACACATTTCATTATTTATTCGAAAAATATATATTTTTTACACATTTCATTATTTCTTCTAAAAAAATTGAGGAGATGGTAGAGTGGTTCAATAGTCCCCAAAATGAAAAAGACAAATAGAGGAATACTTCCCAAGTTGTCACTTTTAATATATATTACCTTTTCATCGATTTTCAAAATAAATGCGCCAACCAGTCCTCGTGTGCATTGAGACATTCAAATAGTTTATCGCTTTTAAATATATATATATATATATATATATATATATATATATATTTTAAGAACCCCAGTCATACCCAAATACGACATCATAGTCAAAGGTTTGCTTTTCGGTGGCCTTTTATAACATAAATAAATAGAAAGCATTATTATATTCTCTTATAAAGTAGATTTGTCACCAAATATCAACTACTAAAATCTATGTTGACTTACGTTAGGAGAATTAAATATCTTTAACTTACGAAGTAGCCACGTGCCAAAATTGAGTATTCCATAGAGGAAGAGTGGGTTGAAATTTTAGGGTTCATCTCTCCTTCGTATGATTCTTTCATACCTTCAACAATAGCCTAGCCTAAGATCATACGATTCAATAGTTCGACAACGCGACAAGATATCAAATCTCTCAAGGATTCTTTACTATTTCCATCATAATTGTTTGATTTTTGCATGGCCAAGCTCTTAGACAAGGTGATGTGCTTACATGGAGATTCTTCATTTAGTTACTTTGATCATATTGCATGTAGTATTTAAGTTAAATTATTTTTTATTAAATTTGGTTAATATAAAAAGGAATGTGTACATTATAGTGTATTTAAGTTTTAGACTTTAATGTTAAGGTATAAAAGTGTATTTAATGTTAAGGTATAAAAGTGTATTGATCAAAATGATAATGATGATGATTAATGTCTATTGAGATCGAATTGGTTTATTAGATCTCAAGAAGGTAAGGAATTACTTGAAATTCTTAAGAATTTTATTTCTATGCTAGAAAAACATTAAGAGAAGTGTTCCAAGGTCACCATAGTTTTGCTCTCAACATAAAAATTAAATCTGGAAAGTACCATCACTAGTTCTATACATCTATGCAGTATCAACTTTTGCTAAAAATTGGTGAGGATATAGAAAAATGTGTCCTTATCATCTTGTCCAAATTTTAGACCTTGATATCAAGAAACGAGAATGCATGGATCAAAATACTAAGCTAATATCCATGCATAAATAATTTTTGGAATTCATTTGAGTTGGTTTTGGACTTGGGCACATGATTTAAACTCTGTATCTTGTTTTGAAATTTGATGTGAAGATGTCATATGATCTCCTCTACAACATATTTAAAATTGAACATCCAATTTCAATAGATGTGTGTGTGTCGATGAAAATATCAAACCATTGGTGTACTATTGAATCACTCAAAAACTGGAAATAAAACACATAACTAAAAGAAAATGTTTTTGGGTGTGTAGGATTGCCAAAGCCCTGGGGATGATCCTGCATTAAACTCTAGTAGTTAGAAAATTTTGAGCAACTTGCTTAAAATGTAGGTGAACCGAATTTACAAACTAGTCATTATCCTCTACCAATCTTTGTTGCTAACATCCACAACACTTCAATATTCTGAACTCACTCTTCTTCGTATCTACTCTACTCTTTATCCTTTCTTCCATTGTTTTCAACTTTGGTCCATAGTGTTGCACTACTCCCTTTTTCCTCAACTCAATGGTGCTTACTGGATTACATCACTCTCACTCAATGGTGCTTACTAGCCCCCCATCCTCCCTCTTAGGCACCATTTCCAATGCTTGTTGCATTGACTACATTAATGCACTCCTCTCCTTGTTGTCAACATTGTTGTTGTTATCCCCTTCACACAGGGAAAGCACCTAGAAAAAAATACACAATTGTAAGTGCATCAAATTAAACGAAGATACACAGACACGGTTTGTATCACAATTTTTTTTACAACAAATACTTTCACCTACAATATCTGCAAACTTTATTAACTTAATGGTTAATTCCCAGGCCTTATTACACTCGCAAAACCTATGCACATGTCTTTGGATAACACAACACCACTAGCAACTACAAAACACCAAATAATGGAGAGCCAAAGGTCCGTTGCTCAAATACAAACCTCATATTTATGCTTGAGGCCATAACTGTTCAGTTCCAAAGAATTTTCATTTCCTTGGGTAACTAAAACATTTTTACAATTAATAAATGGCTAATAATTGACTATTTAGCCTCCAAATACAACTCAAGTGTTAAAGTTTGAATATTCAAAGTCAAATTTGAAAATTAAAGATGTTGAAGAAATTTTGTCTTTTTATGTTGCACTTTGTAATTAAATTATTTGGACTCCTTAAACTCAATATTTTTTTGATGAAGTTTGGAGGGTACATGGACACATATGTTCTCTACATCTTGTAAAACTTTTAGAGCCTAACTTCAAATATTGACTACAGATAAGGCAAAATACCAAACCCTTGTTTTCAGAAAATTCTATGCACGGTCTCTGGACATGGTGTGGCTTGGGCATGATACTTATACTCAATAATTGTTTTATGAACTTTTATGAGTAGATAGAGGAATACGTCCTCTATAACCTAAATTTTAGACTTTAACTCCAAAGTATGAGAGCATGCCAATCAAAATACTAGGCCTTTGTTATCATATAGATCAAATTTGGAAAGTAATGTGTGCTAGTTTTGGACACCTATGCAGAATCAACCTTTTTTGAAAATTGGTGAAGATGTATACAAATATTGTTGAAGTTTTACTTATACAACTAGCAATTATGGTTCTTCTTTATTATTACAATCATTTAACACATTAGTTGCATAAATAAGATCATTGAAAGAGAGACAATAACAAAAACAATAGAGACACATAGATTATCCTGGGAAACCTTCATGGGGGAGAAAACCCAACAAAACTTCATCAATATAGATAGAACAAAGACCGAACAAAAGATCCTACTCTACTCCTTCACTAGGAAGAGTAGCGCACTACTTGACCAAGAAATACCAAGAGATAGACCATAAACCCTCCTTGACGTCACCCTTAGTTGCAATAGTTTCTCCTCCAAGACTTGTGCACTGCAGAGTTGATTGGTGAGTGTGTCCAAATGAGGCACTGGCCTCTCTTATAAAAGTGATATGGCCAACCTGTAATTAGGTCTAGGCCGACCTGTCACTTTACCCTCTTAATTTACAATTAACTTTCAAGGCACAATAGGGCCGACTTTTGCTAAGGCACAATAGGGCCTAATTAAATATAATATAATAATATTATTCAACTCTATCTCAAGTAGAATATTCTTTGAAGTTACAATATTTCAACACTCCCCCTTAATGAGAAGGGTATTCTACTGACAACATCAATAATTGTTGATTGGACTCAACAAATCATCAAGAGGAGGGGGCATCGTCATCAACATTGGGAACACTAACTGTCATATCTATAGATCATCGAAAGTTTTTCTCATCATCAATATCAGTAGAAAATGAACATCATCATCATCATTTGTAGCACGAAGCTGGAGTAACATCATCATCATCAACATCATGAAGCTGGAACATCAACATCATCAACAATATGAAGCTAGAACAACAACATCAATAGCACAAAGTTGGAACATCAACAACACAAAGCTAGAACAACAACATCAACAACACGAAGCTGGAACATCAACATCAACAACACGAAGCTAGAACATCAATATCAATATGTGGTAACAAAATGATGTAGTTGCATCAACAACAACATATGTGGTACTTTGATAGGTCGTCCTTACTATATCTTCGAGATCTGCCCAAGAATCATAAGATTCCCTAGGATATAAAATCCTAACTGAGCTACCATGTGGTACTCTGACAGACTATCCTTACCGGACCTTCGGGATCTGCCTAGGAATCATAATATTCCCTAGGATATAAATCCTAACTGAGCTACCACTACTGACCACAGCTAGTGTATACATGCACATGTACTCTAGCAGACCGTCCTTACCAGATCTTCAGGATCTATCCAGGGATGATCAGTCCCCTAGGATATAAAATCCTAACTGAGCTACCACTGTTGGTCAGGATACCATAGTATCATCAACATCACTCCCCCTTTCGAGGGAGGTCCTTTCAGACTTCACCAAGATTGTCTCGGAAGTGTTCAAACTTCACACGAGACAAAGGCTTAGTCAACACATATGCAACCTACTCATTCGTGACAACATATTGGAGCTTCACAACTTCCTTCTGCAACATTTCACGAATGTAGTGATACCATATATTTATGTGCTTTGTCTTATCATGGAATAATGGGTTCTTTGTCATCTTTATGCAACTCTGGTTATCACATAGAATCATGGTATCTTCTATCTCCATATCAAACAGACCTGTCAACAACTTTCGAAGCCATATGGATTCACAACTGGCAGAGCATGCTACAATGTACTCTGCTTCTGCCTTACTGAGAGAAATACTGGATTGCTTCCTACTTTTCCACGAAGTCATGGCTGACCACAAACTGAAACAATATCCTGAAGTGTTTTTTTCGTCTAAAACATTTCCAGCCCAATCTGAATCAATATAGCCATATAATATAAAGTCACAGTCTCCAGTATAACAGAGGCCATAGTCCAACATACCCTTAAGGTATCTCATCACATGCTTTGCAACTACAAGGTGAACATGTTTGGGATCCACCAAATACTGACTCAAGGTGTTCACAACAAAGCATATATATGATCTGTTATTCGTCAAATACATCAATGAACCAATCATCTGTCTTTATAGAGTAACATCAACTATTTCTGATGAAGTGTCAGCCAATAACTTCAGATTTGTCTCCATGGGAGTGGACATGTCTCTACAGTCCATCATGTCGAATCTATTTATAATTTCCACATCATACTTTCCTTGAATAAGGAAAATCTCTTCTAGGCTTTTCCATACTTTAATACCTAAGAAATAATGCATCGGGCCTAGTTCCTTCATTTCAAATTCATCGACAAGCTTCTTCTTACAATATGTGATGAAATTTTCTTCTCCTGTCAAGAATAAGTCGTTCACATATAGCAGCAATATAATTGGTCCATCATTCTTAATCTTGAAGTAAAGGTTTGGATCAACTTTACTCTTGGTAAATCCCAAGCTCATCAAAAAACTATCAATCATGCCACACCAAGATCTTGGAGCTTTCTTCAACTTCCAGACATGATTCTTCATGTCCTGTACTTAGAAACTAAATTTTCACATCACATTGTACCAACTTGGTACACTTTCTTAGCTGCAACTCAATATGCATAATCATGTGTTGGTTCTATGTTCTTTCTGTAAAGAACTATTTGTCTCATTGCCTGAGAGTATGTCCTCTACTTTTTCTACAACTATTCCTTCTAGAACCAGGACTCTGCACCTGCAGCTGCTATTTCTGAAGTTGAGAATGACTACTCTATTCTCATTGTAGTTGTTGAACTTTAAGAGTAGCTCCTATATTCTATCATGGCAATAGATTCATCTGAAACTGAGAGTAGATGATATTGAAAGTATATTTTCTTCTTTCATGGAGGCAACTCAATCTCAAATACAAGGACTTCTCCCTCTGAGTCTCATACTGTATCAAAATCATGGTTGTTCTGGTTGTCTTCACGAACATTGGAACTATTTATTCGATTACTGGAGAAAGTGTCTCTTCATAGTCTTCTCCCTCTTGCTAGGAAAATCCTCTGGACGCAAATTAGGTGTTGTACACCTTTATACTATTATCTGCAACATCCTTCGGAGCTATCACTTGTGACCTATCTGAAACAAGGGTAAAAATTAAGAAATACAATAATAAGGAATGAGAGAAACACTCTTCTAGTGTTGCGATCAATCATTCCTCCATAGTAACCTAGAAACAAAACAAGAAGTTTCTCCTAGAGGAGATGTTAGTTATATCTAGTAAATGATTACAGTAAGCATTTATCTCGATAGTGCTCACACACTACCAATTGTTCAATAATAAAACTTTTCAAAGATTTCTATCACAACTATAATGTTTAGCGGTTATCAAACTTGATATGTGCAAATTTGAATCTTAACAACTTAATCAATCAAACCTGGAACTTGGAGTCTTGTCCTCAAGAATGAGTGTTGTTTCTTTTCATCCAAGTCTCCTTCACTCAAGATGAAAAGTGTTCTCTTCAACCTATCCTCTTTACTAAGATAACATGCTTTGTTAACATAAATCTGATTTAGAGAATAAACTCTATAATCTCAACTTTAATCAATCTAATACTTTAACTTTAATTTGACCAATGATTAGTATGATAAATTCAACTGATCAAAATGCAACATGGATATTCATTATAATAATTCCATAACAATTAGAGGCATATCAAAGTAATCAAACCTAGGGTGCATAGTTCCTTTGAATGTGTTGGATCTAAGATCCTTCTGGATCTACGATTGTTGTTTACACAAAACATCATTTCTCCTGCAAATACCCTTTAAAATAATGATATAGTTTGAACATATGTAAGTACATACCTTTGATAGTAACAACAGGTAGTAGCACCATCCGATAGTAGCAACAAGAAATAATGAACCTTTAAAACGTCAAATATGCTTCAACTTGTAACTTAAAGTTAGTTGGATATTTGCTAGGGTAAGGTGCACTAGGACAATAAAAATTAGTCCCAACACTTCACAAAATCTTTCACTAGAACTAGTACTGCACCTGGTGCTAGCACTGCAACTGGTTTTGTAACTTTCATGAAGGAACTGGCACTGCAACTGCAATTGATATTGATACTGCAACTGCAACTGCAACTGCAACTGCAACTGCAACTTAGGGTTTTATGAGGAAACCCTAATTTTTCAAACTTAAAATTTCATAATTCTGATCCATGGACTAGATGCGCCCTCCTAGCGTGAGCTCCTAGATGTGGTTACTTCCCTCAACATCCTCCTTAAACATGGAAAACGTCACACTTAGGGTTTATGTAGAAACCCTAATTTTGCAGCAGCCGCAACACTAAAAACTGGATTTTGGAGAAGGCGTGTTGGGGATAGTTACTTATTATAAAATGTGAGTTGGTCTCTTTCATGCCTACTCTGATAGCATGTTGAAGTTTTACTTATACATCTAGAAATTACGGTTCTTCTTTATTATTACAATCATTTAGCACATTAGTTGCATAAATAAGATCATTAAAAGAGAGACAATCACAGAAACAATAGAGACACACATATTATCATGGGAAACCCTCATGGGGGAGAAAAAACCAACAAAAATTCCTCAATATAGATAGGTCAAAGACCGAACAAGACATCCTCCTCTACTCCTTCACTATGAAGACTAGCGCACCACTTGACTAAGAAATACCAAGAGATAGATCAAAAACTCTCCTTGACGTCACCCTTAGTTGCAACAGTTTCTCCTCCAAGACTTGTGCACTACAGAGTTGGTTGGTGAGTGTGTCCAGATGAGGTACTGGCCTCTCTTATAAATAGTGGTATGGCCATCCTATAATTAGGTCTAGGCTGAGCTATCACTTTACCCTCTTAATTTACAATTAACTGTCAAGGCACAATAGGGTCAACTTTTGCTAAGGCACAATAGGGCCTAACTGAATATAATATAATAATATTATTCAACTCTCTCTTACGTAGAATATTCTTCGAAGTTACAATATTTCAACAAATATATCCTTGACATATTGTCTAAATTTCATACCTTTATTCCAAGAAATGAGTGCATGCATATCAAAATACTAAGCCTGTGACACACCTGACCCCTTAAGTACCTTTTTAAGGGATGCATCATAAAAAAATTTGCTTTCCTCCATCATCTTGAATCCTCTTCCCAAGATCTCTATCACCTTATGCTCGTTAAGATCTTTCCAACGACTGTTACCATGCTCAAATCCGAGCTCTGGATTGGAAGTTATGCCCATCTGAATCTCTTCAAGCCACATCGGTCAAAGTCTGCGTGGAACCCATGTGGGTTCACCTCATTCATACCATTCCACCTCGCACAAACTTGTCCATGGTTGTCATCCCTTAGTGATGACATGGCCGTTGGAGAGGTAGTTACAGGGGATGTTCCTCACGCCTTCACGATCACCATGCCTTTGGCCCTTTTGGAGCATACAGTCTATCATCCCAAACCTCTTGAAGTTACGAACTATCGAACTCCCAAGGTCCTGCCATGTAGCTTCGACCCTTTTGGAGCATACGTTCTAACATCCCAAGTCTCCCAGAGTTTCGAACTCTCGAACTCCTAGGCTTCCATTAGCCATTATGTCAAACAACTACGCACCAGGGGGTGACATGTGGAAAAATGCGGAGATTACGGGTGGCCCTATTCATGGAAGACACGTGTCATGCTCAAATTAGCATATGCAGTCTATAAAAATCATGAATCAAGGTGACACGTTGCATGTCGAACATGTGTCCACGTCACCCTAGGTGATTTCATCACGCCACATCACTCTGGATGGACAACCTCCTGAAGAATTTAACCTCTCCTACTTGTGAAATCTCCCGTAGCTTTGAAGTCTCAAACTTCTACCAGCAACCTCCCAATACATTTCATCCCATGGTCGAGATAGGTCCATGTAGATCCCTAGATCTACGGCCTTCGTTTCTTTGCAACTTCAGAGTTCAGGGGCTTGGTTGTGTAATTTCATTTTTTCTCCTAGAGTGGTCAACTTCAGGATGATTACAGTCTAGTTCCAACGGTCAGGTGGAATCCTGGCACATCCTTGGATCGATGATCCTCATCACCTCGCAACTTTGGAATTCAGTGGTTCCACTCATTTAGCGCTCCCTTTCTTCCGGAGTATAACTTCACCAAAGTGTTATACATTAATCCTTCAAGTAGTTGATCGAACGGTTGGGAGAGGATCTCAATGGACTCCCCAGATCAATGACTCACAACTCTAGCTCAAGGGTCCCTAGGTCTCAGTGTTAGGCTACTCCTAGAGGCACACCTATTAACTCGAAACACATTGGCTAGATATGTGGCACATGTCTCAAGTCATTGACATCGCTTTTCTATGCCACAAGGCCGCCACACATGGCATCACCGCTTCTTGACACGTATACCCCCACGTTATCTTGACGTGATACGCATGTCCCCACGATCAGATGACCAAGATGGATCTTGAAGGATCCTTAGATCAATGACCCACATTACTCTGCAACTCTGGCATTCGGGGTTTTGGGTGTTACAACACCTCTATTCTCCCAAAGTGGTCAACGTTGAATTGACCACGACGTAGATCCATCAGTCAGGGGAGATCCCGATTACCCTTAGATCAAAGATTCACGTTACTTTGCATTCGAGGAGTGAATCAAAGTTTATCAAGGGGATGAACTCTACAATGATAGGTAATTGATCACCAGCTATCGGTCATCATTCAAGTTACTATTTTTATAGGTCACCTTAGGCGCAATCTGGATGTTATGAGGATCCCAACATCCTGGAGCTCCGGACCTCCTAAGCCCTGAAACTCAAAAGACTTAGATCCCGTCGAGCGTAGCACTGGGTTCCATGGTTCTACTCATATGAGGCTTTTGATAAGTTCTGAGGGCTACAACCTTAGCTCTTAGTTGAAATTAGATTAAGGCCATGGGCATGAGCCCATGGTTACTTGGACAACTTGGTTTGAAGGAAGCACCTTCCATTGACAGAACTCAAGTTCTAAAACAGGGAAAGGTAAATCAAGGGATCGATCGGACCCAAATAGTCTTCTGGAGACTATCCCAACTCTTTACTTGTAGAATTAATACATGATTAATCCCTTTGAGGAATATTCTAACCAGTATAGAGGCCATCGCCTTATGTCCCAAATTCATTTAGAACCCCATTACTGATAGTTTTCCCTTTTTAGGTAGAAGTAAGTAGAAAACCATTGAAATGGGATAATGGTCACACTCTACCTCAAAGTATTTAGTCGGTTCAACCGCCAGAGTCATAATTATCTAGCATCCAAACAAGATACAATAGTATTACATCATCCCTATATAACAAGGATGTATTTGTATAGAGAAATTACAAGCATTCAATCAGACATTTAAATTCAATTTTATAGAGTCTATGGAGTACTTATCTATTACAGTTGATAGCCGACCAACTGACTGTGGGTGTTATCCTCTCCACCCAACTATAGGCTTAGAGGCATTCATTGTTAGCGCTCTAGCCACCCCCATGCCAAGCCATGATATCACTAGGGAACTTTTGCAGTTTCTCAGAGATTATTTCTCTATCACAGCCTCTACGAGGTTTATCAGATGCACCCTCAGCATTAAGCTCATGACCTTATGCTCATGTCAGGTTTTTCTAGGTTCTCTCTAGTAACGAGAGTAACTTGTATCTTTTCCTTTCTTTCTCTTAGCATATCTGGGTCACACGCCTCCTGTGGCCATGGTCTCTCTCTTGTATGTTGGAGAGCCTCACTCGCTCTCCCATTTTTCCCTTAGGGAGGTTATGGACCTGTCATGTTCCTTCTTTCAGACGGAATTTCGGGTCATTCTAGGCCTACAGGAAAAATGCACTCTGTGGTACTTCGGGCTGACGGTTTTTTGTCTCCTTAGCCAAACTCTCCATGCTTCCATTCATGGGGTTAGTTGATTGTTCAACCAACAATCCTTATTTCATTAATTGATTTTTCCTTGGGATTGGGATGAGGCTTATTATTTCACCAAAGATAATTTGGGTCATTTTGACATAATGAACCCTCTCCACAGTTTCCTTACTCTTTCCTCTAGTAATATCATGGCCAGTACTTCAAGGATTCACCCCCACAGTTAGTTATTGGAAATCTAAACAATAATACATTTACATTGTTCCCATTCCATAGAATGGTGATCATAATTAATGATTAATTACAAGATGGGGGAAACATGGGGTGTTACATTCCCTTCCCCCTTAAAAGGAACATCGTCCTCGATGTTATTTCTCAGTAACACTATGCCTTTGTCATTGAGCTGCTTCAAAAATATTGATCCTCTTTCTTGGTCAGGTCCTTTCCAAACCCTTGGCCTTCGTCACCCGCATTCAATAATTTTGGACAATAAGCATATTAATCACAATTTCATGTGAAAACATCTTACTATTGTTCAAAATTCAAGAGGAAAATTTCATAATCTAGCACAATACTTATCTGTGCAGTTCATGGATTTGCATCCACATGGTTGTGTTTTTATCTTGGCTCACTTTTTTTCTTGAACATACCCATTGTGTGAATGATCTAAATCAATAGTGTATGAGAATTATCAAAGTCCCTTCTTCCTTGTGGTCACTCACCCTCCAGGTCCAGGCTCAGGCATCCCCTTCTCTACTATACAGTCCCTTGGGTGATCCATCTTTCCTTTCCAAGGATTTCTCGCACAAGAAGAGTTCTAGAGACTTCATTGAGAATTACAGTCGAGGAGTCCCTCAGACTTGCCACAACTACATATGGACGGATTATTCCATGAAATGTTTCCATGTTTCCATTATTTTCATTTGTTTTTAAATTGGGCAGGATTTTCGTCGCTATTGCCACGAAAGTTCATCACTATAGTGACGATTAATGCATACCTCAAAAAACATCTGCTAACACATGTGGCTTGCAACGACTATTTGAATTTTTGTGGGTCAACTCAAGCATTTCCGTTGCTATATTGATGATAGTCGATCTATATATACATGACTTTAAGAGACTTTGCGACACATTTTCTATAGTTGTGGCACTGTTTGACCCACCGATTGAACAAACCCAATTCTCGATCTACATAGCTTGGATTTTGAACTTGCAAGGTTAGTATGTTTTTTTATTTATGTACTCATTTAACTAGTAAATTTTTGTTCAAATGAAATTTCATGTAGCTTGTTTTTTCCTTGATAATATATTATATATGTAGTACCATATTTCAAAATATTTACGTCATTGGTTTTTGGAACTAGTTAGTATATTCTATGGAAATTCATGTAAAATGTCAAGAAAAATATTTTCCGAAGAAGTATTTTAAGAAGAGGGAAAACTACTCCATCAATAAGTCAATTCAAACATTAAAAATGGATGTCATTATATTCAATCTAGATTAATTTGAGCATACAATTCCTTATGTAAATTTAATCCTTATTACAAAACCACCAACTCATAACAACTTTACCGGTTGGACTAATGTTTGAAATAGAAAGTGGAAAAAAAATCCTCTTAGGTCTAATCCTATCCCTAAGCGACCTTGTTAGCTCTCTAATTTTTGTGTTTCTATGGTGTTGTGCCTATATATATTAATGTCATATTTTTAGTCTAGTATTAAGTTAGGTTAGTCATATAACATTGTATTCTTATGTGATGTTTTTTCTCTCATTTTTTATAATCACACACAATTCTAGATGTAGTGATTAAATCTAGTTTGTAGTTGATGTAACATTTTTATACAACATTAATAAGGAGTAGCTAAAATATAAAAATTTCATGATGAAATCTACTAGTCAGACAATGAAAAATGAGAACATGCCAAAGTGTCTTAGAAAATAAAATTGTGACCACTGTAAGTAGCATAAAACTGTAACCATTGTATGTAGTTGCAAATCAACACGTCATAATTTAAACCAACCAAACCCAATTGTGGATGACAAGTGGATGACATTCTTTTTTTAGTGGTGAATTTCAAATATTGACATTTTCTCTACAAAACAACTTAGAGGCTAGTGTATGTTGTTGAGTGATTCAAGTTTGAGAAATTTTGACCACTTTCATTAAATGGTGTGTAATTATTTTCCATGGTGATTCAGTACACACTACTCTAAAGTACAAATTGAAGCATATCGATCTTAATAGTTAATCGATAATAAAATAAAATAAAGCATGTCAAAATGTCTTAGAAGAAATAATTGTGAGGATTGTAGGTCATTGTAAATAAACATATCATAATCAAAAGGAGTAGCTAAAATATCATAAAGGAGTAGCTAAAACATAAAAATTTGACAACTTACTATTTGGTATTGTGTAGGTAAGACAATTACTTGAAAGTACAAAGATTTGTCACTATTAACAAAAATGACAGGAATCTTGCTCGGTTAAGAGCGACATTAGAGGCGAGGGGCGATGGAAAATGATATTTCCCTTGCTATGATTGCAGGGGCTTGCAAAGAAAAAGACTTTTAATAACAACAGCTGAAATACATTGTAAGGAGAAGGGGCACGCTGAAGGGGGTTATGAATATCGTCCCTTGGTAAGAGGATTCAATATTTAATGTATTCTCTGTAATAGTCATCATGTTATGAATTTTAGTAATATTTCTTATTGAGATTTTTGTATTTTTTATACACACTAACTTTTCTATGTTGTTTTTAAATATATAGACGATGCCCCCAAAATGTCGACTTCTAGAGAGTTATTTTCCAAGTACTAGCAGAAATACTCCTTTACAGGGTGATGAAATTCGAGATCAGAATATTGAAGTTGTTGATCAATTTATTAATGATGATATGGATGGAGATAAAGTTAGTGATTCAAATCGGGAAGATGAGATACATATATTGATCCAAGACACATTTGATACAATCGATGAGGACAACCAAGATGATAGTCATGATGTTGATCCTCTACTTGAGAAGTCACATCAACCTATTTATGAAGGCTCAACAACAAATATTCTATCTGTTATATTGTTGTTGGTGAAATTGAAGGTTTTGAATGGTTTATCAAACACATGCCTCACACAGATACTAAGGTATTTAATTTGTTAATTATTTATGCCTGCATGTTCACAAATACTTAAAAGGTTCAACTTTTTCCTATATTGCTATTGTTTTGTAATTTGTAAATTAGTATGGATGCAATATTGATGATTAATATTGTTTACATTGACTTATTGTTTTGAATTTTGTAGATTGTTAGGTGAATTTCTATTACCAACGTCAAATATTTTTCCACACACATATCGAGAAATATCTGTGATTATGAAAGAAATTGGAATGGAGTATCAGAATATTGATGCATGTCCTAATGATCATATCATATACTATGGACAATATGAATTAGAAAATGAATGCCCACAATGTCAAATAAGTAGATATTGAACCGATAAATCATCAGATAAGGTGCCTCACAAAGTTCTTCATTACATTTTGATAATTCCATGTTTCCAGTGGTTGTTTAGGTGCCAAAAAATAGCATAGTTTATGGATTTCCATGCAAAGAACAGAAGTCGAGATGATGTTCTTTGAATTCCTACAGATGGTTCTGCATTGAAGTACATCAAAGAAAAGTGGCCAATTTTTAAAGAAAAACCTCGTAATGTTAGACTTTCGTTGGCAGTTGATGGTGTCAATCCATTTGGAAAGCTTCGTTCTACATACTCAGTGTGGCATGTTTTTGTTATAAACAATAACCTTCCTCCTTGGATGTCGATCAAGAGAGAGCACACAATGTTGGCAATGATTGTTCCAGGTATTTAATTATCTTTTATTTGCTTTAAAGTATGACAAAATATTGTGTTTCTTTGTTTTGTGCATGGTAATTATTTCTTTTATATATAACGACATCTAGATAAGTATAATTAATCATGAAGCATGTTGAACCAATTAGGTAAGTACCAGGTTAAATATATGAACGTATATATTGAGCCTCTTATTGATGAGTTGTTGAATTTATGGGCTGACGTCACTATGTATGACATCTCTAGACCAATAGGGAAAAACCGATTTCAATTCCATGGAACACTATCATGGACAATTCATGATGCTCCCAGGTTAACACATTTTTGTGGTATATTGTTACTTTCCTTTGTGATTTAAGATTATATATATTTATTGAAAATATCATGCATTATTTTAAATTGTAACTCTGATTCGCTACATTAATTCATATATATTGTAGGTCTTCAAACAAAGGGTAAATTTGCATGCCCAGTTTGTGGTCCCAGGATAAAATCTCGTCGCTCAAGGAGTTTAGGAAAGGAAGTGTTTGATGAGTATAGGCACTTTCTTCCTAAGAACCATAGTTATGGAACTACAGACAAAGCAAAATTCAATGGTAAAGAAGATAATGGAAAAAAACCACGAAGAATGACACCTCGCCTATGGAAGTTGGAATATATTAGAAATGTCAAGGTATGCAAATTATTTATGTATGACATATTATATAAATATTTGGTTAATTTCATTAGTATTAATTTCATTTTGTTTGATTAATTAATGTTAATTTCAATTTGTTGATGTTTCATGAATGTTGTTAAGGCACAAATGGACTTCCATGAGGAATGAAAAGTTACCCAATGCAATTCAGTAGGTTTCCATACTACGAGCACCTACAAATAGTTAATTTGTTTGATACAATGCATATCGGGAAGAACAAAACTAAATTGTTATGGCGAATATTAGATGGAAGGACTGACAAAGAGAGAATTGGAAAGATTTGTTGTGACATCCAGGAAGATAATCATGCATTGCAAAGTGTTATTATTAATTATAGTGGTGATAGTCATGAAAAGAATACTAGTCTTCCTTGGTTATTGATGGAGCAACAAAGCAATATTGTAAAAGAGTTCATTCGAAAAATTAGGTTTTCGACAGGGTTTTTGTCAAACATACAAAATATATTAACGAAAAAAGGTGACTTTGGTGGGGTTAAAACACATGACTGGCATACATTCATTAAAGTAATTAGTAGGTTATAATATATTTCCTTATTGGTATGCATTTTTTGGAAACAAATAGTAATTATTTGTTTTTTGTTACAGTTTGTTCTACCTTTATCTCTCCCAGATGACTTTGACAACAACATAAAACAAATTATTTATGTACGTGGAAAATACATGAGGTAAGCAATGTTTTATAAGGAAAATGTACTTCTTATGTGATTTTTAGCGGAACTTATTGACATATTATGTTTTATCTGCAAATTTATGTATGGCTTGATATTATTTTATTACATCAGCATTTGTAGGTGGCTATCATCAAAAGAAATCCATAAAGAAGATATAAGGTATTGGAAGAGATAAATTCCCCGACTAATGTGTCAAATGCAACAGTATCTACCTCCAACATTTTTCAATGCAAAAGAACACTACCTCATACACCAAGTTGAGGAGATTGAATTATGTGGATCATTACACACAAGGTCGATGTGGATGGTGGAGAGGTAGTTGAAGTCATTGAAATCTTTTGTTAGACAAAGAGCCTTTTCAGAGGGTTCTATGGTTGAGGGATATATGGTATATCAATGCATGGTTTATATTAGTCAATATCTACCTAAATTAGCAGAAAATATGAATGTGCCTCGCATTTGGCATCTTGACTCCATCAACAAATTTGAAGGGGAGTTCCTATTGGGGAAAGGTAAAATGAGGACTGTGAAAGGTAATTATTAGATGTTGACGTAGATTTAATATATTACACATTTATTTTTCCAATTTTATTTTATCGTACTGATTTTTTACATTTTTTATTCCTTCATATTGAACTATATTGAACTATTCCTTTATTAACAATAGCTAATTAATGATATTAAATTGTTATTTTATCATATAGTTTCTCAAGAGTGGGATGCTTTACATTTATACATTGCAAACAACCTTGATTGGATGGAGCATTGGATAGAATATACTGAAGAATACTTCGGTAGGTTATCATGGGAAGGGGTGAGTAAGATGATTCAAACATCGCATCGTCATCGAGATCAATTTCCCGATCTTATGTCAACTAGGGAAGTTGATTTATCCTTTAGTTTAAAAGATAAAGTGGTAACTAAATTGTTTACCAACATTTTCCTAGTTATTTCCCAATTTTTCAATGTATTTGGTTTGTTTAATTTTTGAAATATATATTTACTAAGTCCTATATGAGGTTTCTTAATTGGCAATGTATTTTTTACTTGTTGTCCATGTTGCAGTTGAAACATCACA
>ML777762.1:393951-406974 GCA_009831015.1 Picea engelmannii | reverse complement strand
TATATATATATATATATATATATATATATATATATATATATATATAATCTATTTTTAAGGTCACGGCCAAGCCACACCAAATTGGTGTATGAGACCCCCTTGTTTGTGGGACAAGGGACCCCCATCCGCCCAACGATTTGACTGGTAAAGTCTACGGAGGTATACATACCCTACCCCCCTCTAGATTTGAACTTGTGACCTCTTAAGAGGAAACACATGTTCTTAACCATTAGGCCCACTCAGGATGTATATATATATATATATATTAATTTTATAAAATATATTAATTAAAAAAAATAAAAAAATAAAACAAAAAACAAAACACACACACACACACATATATATATATAAATTAAATATACATTAATTATATAAAATATATTAATTAAAAAAATAAAAATTCAAACAAACAAAACACACTCACGCCTTATACTCATTCACGAAATTAGACCACACTCACACTCACACTTGCGTGACAGAGAATTAGAGGGGAAATTCGCATGACAAAGAAGAGGGGAAATGGGCAAGAGATAAAGTTGAGCCCTCTCGCGAAGAGCTAGGGCAAGAGGAGGCTAAGACACAAAAGGAGTTGGGCAAGAGAAATTCAAGCGAAAGTGACAGAGAAGGAGGCCAAGCACAGAAAAACCCGAGTGATAGAGATATAGAAGGAGGACGCCAAGCATTCCATCGTCAAAAATGTTAATTTCATGGGCTTTGTCCCCAAACTCAGAAGACTCCAATCCCATTAGGGTTAGGTCTTTGTCCTTGATGATAAGTGCTTGGCACATTAAATTTGAGGGATTCGAAAGTAACAATGTGTTCTACATTTTGCATCATATTTAACTTATGAAACGAAATTTCCCTGGAAAATAAGTTTCAAAATAGGAGCAATATGAAGTATTGTATATTGTGCCTTTAATAGTCATTAAACTTGGTGGCCATGGAATAACCATACAATGAATTATAACTAAAGAACATGTAAACAATAAATTTAGAGGAAAAAGGGAAATAGGTGGAATCCATTGGCTTCACATTATTGATCTCTGCATTTGCGGTTGTCAAATTGACATTGTGTTTGTGACTATAGGATTGACTCCCAATACGTAGTTTTAGACATGCTATTTTGAAAACAATTTGATGTAGTTTGTACTCTGGAAAAATAAATGATTAAATGTTGAATGTAGTTAAAAATATCAGTGCATGGTGCAATATCAGTGGCAATAGTATGTGATGCAAAATGGGTTCATGTTGAAGCTCCTTAGTCCAAAGAACCTTGATTCACTTATATTTTTTTAGGGAGGAAGAGATCTTGGAACTTGCAAAAAATGTCAAGAAGTGGTGTGCATTAAGGGAAGTAACAAATGTGAGCAAGTTGGTCTCAACATTTTCCATGGATATCATTTGTAGGATGACCTTTGGCAAGAAGAGACTTAATGCTCCATGTTCATTTGAAACTTGATTGGATCCACTTGTTTCTTCCTACCTTCTTATAATAGTATAATAAGACAATAAGTTGTAGAGAAGACTCCATTTGGACATGTAAGAACTTTCCAAAATACAAGTAATAAATGGTTAGCCATCATTAAAGAAACATAGAAAAAAATCCCTTTATATAGACCTAGTAAGGACATATCATATCATCAACACATAAAGGACTCCTATTATTAAGGGTTTGATTGGTTGGTCAAGTAGGAGTGGTTATATTCCCCCATCAAGGTTTAATCCCCCCTAACCATAGTGACATGTTTAGGCCCTTCATTAAGGGGGGGTCCAATAATCAATATTTTGATTGATAGGCACTACTAAAGTAGCATTTATCACATTAACACAACCTTACACCTTGGAAATACTTGGACAATCATAATATCATAGGGAGAATGGTCGAGTCCATTATATGTGCACATGGGTCATCACTTATTGACATAATATGTTAAACCCCTACCTTCAAATTCCCCCATGACTACCATAAGAGATTAGGTGAATCCATTGAGAATGGATCTTTATCCAAGCTCTCTCTCTCTCTCTCTCAAGAGTAGTAGGATGAAGGAGGAGGGATGGAAATTATAGAGGAGGATATTGAAGACATTTGGTTGGTCAATTATTCAGACGATCCCAAGGAGGTGGTCCAATTGTTTTAGTATACAAGTTCAATTACCAAGGGTTGGGCTACTAGGAGATTAAAACTAGTCAATTTTTGAAGGGGGGAATCCTGGAGTTTCATTTTTGATAGCCACAAAACCTTTAGGTTTGAATAATTTTGTGGATTCCATTGGCATGGATGGGACGTGCAAGATAACATCAGGGGCACTGAAAGTGTTGGTATTGATGCAAGGACACTACTACATATGACCAAATTTTCCATGGTTTTTAGTTGCTATTGCCACACATATCCGTCGCACTTTCCACGAAGGAAAAACAAAACCATGGTTGGCAAGATAGAGACGTCGATCTTGCCAACTCACCTTGTGTTGCGTTCGAGCGCCCATATTGCCAACTCACCTTGTGTTGCATTTGAGCGCCCATCTTGCCAACTCACCTCTCATTACATTTGGGTGCCCTACCTCATTTTCGCAACGAATCCTCTTGTGGGTGCACGTATTTCCAAGTCGTCTTGCCTTTGCGTGCTCAACTTGCCGACTCACCTTGCCTTTGCGTACCCATCTTGCCAACTCACCCTTCCTTACCTTCTAGAAACTCCAATTTTTTTCCCACATGATTTGTGTCACTGGCTCTTCGGTTTTATTGGTCAGGCGCACATCTTGTGAAATAGCGTTGCCCCACCTTTGCACACACTAATTTCTTTTCTTCATCTTTCCTCATGTGGTTTCCCATCTTGCCAACTCGCTTTGCCTAGCCTTTCGCCCCTCCCTATTTACCAACTCCTCCTACCTTGCATTTGGACTCCCTTTGTTGATGTGGGTTCTCCCTCTTGCCATGCCTCTGGGTGCCTATCTTTTCAACTTGCCTTGGTGTGTCGTAGCGAAACCCCATGTTTGAGTTGGCTTTGGGAAACCCCAAGTTTCTTCCCATATGTGTGTTGTGTCATTGGATCCTCGATTTTGTTGGTTGGGTGCTCCTCTTTCTTACTCGGCTTGCCTTTGGGCACCCCTCTTGCCAACTTGCCTTGTGTTTCCTCTGGAAACCCCACATTTTCCTTGCATTCGGGAAACCACAAGGCTTTTTCCCACCGCAACTATGCAACTATGCAACTATATGCAACTACGAAAATATGCAACTATATGCAACTTATGCAACTATGCAACTATATGCAACTTATGAAACTATGCAACTATATGCAACTTATGAAACTATGCAACTATATGCAACTATATGCAACTTATGAAACTATGCAACTATATGCAACTTTATGCAACAATGCAACTTATGCAACTGTATGCAACTATGCAACTATATGCAACTTATGCAACTATATGCAACTTTATGCAACTTTATGCAACTATGCAACTATATGAAACTATATGCAACTATATGCAACTTATGCAACAATGCAACTATATGCAACGTATGCAACTATATGAAACTATATGCAACTATGAAACTATATGCAACTATATGCAACTTATGCAATTATATGAAATTATATGCAACTATATGAAACTTATGAAACTATGCAACTATATGAAACTATAAAAGAGAAGACTCACACCCCAAAGCATGCCAAGATAACAATAATGGGATGCCAAGTATGATATGAATCAAGTAAACAAGGACCCCAATAAGTTTGTTACATACAATAGAATCAAGTATATTCTCCAAGCAAAACATGGGTTCCCTAAATATTTGCTCGCTAACTTATCTTCTCATTTTTTCGAGTGTTAGTACCACAAACTTATATTCGCACGATAACTTCTCTTCTTGTTTTAACAAGTGTAGGTACCACCAAATAGGTATCTATTGGATCTATATTCCTCAAGTGATGATCAATATATATTAAGAGAGGTTGAAAGTGAGATGTGTTGTACTAGATCTATCGGTTCTAGATCAACTAGATCTGAAAAGGTAAGGAAAAGATTTGTATACGCATGCACTTTTTTATTTCCAATGGAGGGTCATGTAATTATGATGCTGAGATCATACATCACATTGAGTTTCCCTTGAGGTATAGACATCTAGTGCAACGATGGGCACCTAAGGAGCTACCTGAAGTGGACACATATTTCTTCATCAGTGGGAGGATGTATCGCATTTCTCCTTCGTCCTTACATGGATTGGGGTTATTCGTTCTTACTGAAGTAGCATTTATCACATTAACACAACCTTAAACCTTGGAAATACTTGGACAATCATAATATCATAGGGAGAATGCTTGAGTCTATTTTATGTGCACATGGGTCGTCACCTATTGACACAATATGTTAAACCCTTTCCTTCAAATTCCCCATGACTATCATAAGAGATTAGGTGAAGCCATTGAGAATGGATCCTTATCCAAGCTCTCTCTCTCTCTCTCTCTCTCTCTCTCTCTCTCTCTCTCTCTCTCTCTCTCAATAGTAGTAGGATGAAGGAGGAGGGATGGAAACTATAGAGGAGGACACTGAAGACATCTAGTTGGTCAATTATTCAGATGATCCCAAGGAGGTGGTCCAAATTTTTTAGTATACAAGTTCAATTACCAAGGGTTGGGCTACTAGGAGATTAAAACTTGTCGATTTTTTAAGGGGGGAATCCTGGAGTTTCATTTTTGATAGCCGCAAAACCTTTGGGTTTGAAGAATTTTGTGGATTCCATTTGCATGGATGGGACGTGCAAGAAAACATTAGGGGCACTGAAAGTATTGGTATTGATGCAAGTATATCACTACTACATATGACCAAATTTTCCACGATTTTTCGTTGCTATTCCCACACATATCCGTCACACTTTCCATGAAGGCAAACAATTGTTTTCATGGTTGGCAAGATAGAGGTGCCCATATTGCCAACTTTCCTTACGTTGCGTTCATGCGCCCATCTTTCCAACTCGCCTTGCATTGTGTTCGAGCACCCATCTTGCCAACTCGCCTCTTGTTGCGTTTAGGCGCCCTACCTCATTTTTGCAATGAATCCTCTTGTGGGCACTTGTCTTTCCAAGTCGCCTTGCCTTTGCACGCCCAACTTTCCGAATAGCCTTACCTTTGTGCACCCATCTTGCCAAATCACCCTTCCTTGCCTTCTGGAAACCCCAATTTTTTTCCAACATGAGTTGTCTCGCTGGCTCTTCGGTTTTGTTGGTCGGGTGCACATATTGTGAAATAGTGTTGCCCCGCCTTTGCAGGCACTGCTTTCTTTTCTTCATGTTTCCTCATGTGGTTTCCCATCTTGCCAACTTGCTTTGCCTAGCCTTTTGTCCCACCTATTTATTAACTCTTCTTGCCTTGCATTTGGACTCCCTTCATTGATGTGGGCTCTCCCTCTTGCCATCCCTCCGGGCACCTATCTTTTCAACTTGCCTAGTGTGTCGTAGCAAACCCCATGTTTGTGTTGGCTTTGGGAAACTCAAAGTTTATTCCTAGATGTGAGTTGTGTCATTGGCTCCTCGGTTTTGTTGATTGGGTTCTCCTCTTGCTTACTCAGCTTTCCTTTGGGTGCCCCTCTTACCAACTTGCCTTGTGTTGCCTTTGGAAACCCCAAGTTTTCCTTGCATTTGGGAAACCCCAAGGTTTTTTCCCACCGCACATGTGTCGTTGGCTCTTTCGGTTTTGTTTGTTGGGTGCTCCTCTTGCCAACACGGCCTGCATTTGGGTGCTCCTCTTGCGAACTTTATGCAACATGAAACTTTATGCAACATGCAACTTATGCAACTATGCAACTATATGCAAGTTTATACAACTATGGAATTTATGCAACTTATGAAACTTATGTAACTATGCAAGTTATGCAATTATGCAACTTATGTAACTTTATGCAACTACTCCACTTTATGCAACATGCAACTATGCAACTTATGCAACTTTATGCAACTATGCAACTTATGCAACTTTATGAAACTATGCAGCTTATGCAACTTTATGCAACTATGCAACTTATGCAATTGTGCAACTTTATGAAACATGCAACTTATGCAACATGCAACTTTATGCAACATGAAACTATGCAACTATATGCAACTATGCAACTATATGCAACTATATGCAACTTATGCAACTATATGCAACTTATGCAACTATGCAACTATGCAACTATATGCAACTTTATGCAACAATGCAACTTATGCAACTATATGCAACTATGCAACTTATGCAACTATATGCAACTATGCAACTATATGCAACTTTATGCAACTATATGCAACTTATGCAACTTTGCAACTATATGAAACTACAAAAGAGAAGACTCACACCCCAAAGCATACCAATATAACAATAATGGGATGCCAAGTATGATATGGATCAAGTAAACAAGGACCCCAATAAGTTTGTTACATACAATAGAATCAAGTATATTCTCCAAGCAAAACATGGGTTCCCTAAATATTTGCTCACTAACTTACCTTTTCATTTTTTCGAGTGTTGGTACCACAAACTTATATTTTCACGATAACTTATCTTATTGTTTTAACGAGTGTAAGTACCACCAAATAGGTATCTGTTGGATCTATCTTCCTCGAGTGGTGATCAAGATATACTAAAAGAGGTTGAAAGTGAGACGTGTTGTACTAGATCTACCGGCTCTAGATCAACTATATCTGAAAAGGTAAGGAAAAGATTTCGTATACACATGCAATTTTTTATTGCCAACGGAGGGTCATGTAATTATGATGTTGAGAGCATAGGTGGCATTGAGTTTCCCTTGAGGTATATACATCTAGTGCAACGATGGGCACCTAAGGAGCTACCTGAAGTGGACACAGATTTCTTCATCAGTGGGAGGATGTATCACATTGCTCCTTCGTCCTTACATGGATTTGGGTTATTTTCCATGGATAGCATAAAAGTCGGCTATGGCACTGTAACTGAATTGATGGAGTATGTCGAACCATTATACAAATACAATCCCTCGTTGATTTGGTCCAATATACGCGAAGTGTGCGGAGATACGGAGTTGCCACAAATTATATACAAATAGTAGATAACAATCAAAATAAAGGGGGAACTATGTATATTGATGGAAGGCCAAAATCTACTAGAAACATTGCGGGCTTTATAAATAGTACATGACCAATGGCAACAACTAAGAAACCAAATTTCATATTTGAGGGACACGAAGGAAATCGTATATTTGTATGTGCAACAAAAACAATAGTTTCAGGTGAAGAGTTGTTGATCTATTACAACTTATATCTAATAGATGGAGGGGGTGTGGCTATGGGGGTAAATATCTTACATACCATTCAACTCAACATTTGATCAATCATTGTTCTAATTTATCACTGCAATATTTCAATTTTTTACAGCATATATTTCATTTTTCATTATTTATTTTATGATATTACTGCAATATTTCATTTTTTTAATGTTACAATTACTTGCATAACTCTTGTTGATTAATTTATTGTGTCAAAATCTGTACAGGGTGACTGTGAGAAATCACACGCTAGATCTATCCAGGGTGATCGTGGAAATGCACCCATTGTGCCTCAACAGGTAAATGTTAAATATAGTAACAACTTATGACTACAACAACTAAATTTCTGAAATTTCATTATTTATTTTCTGATATTACTGCAATATTTCATTTTTTAATGTTACAGGTGAATTTCATAACTTTTGTTGATTGATTTATTGTGTCAACTTCTGTCAAGTGTGATCGTGGAAAATCACCCGCTACATCTATCCAGGGTGACTGTGGAAATGCACCCGTTGTGCCTCAACAGGTAAATCTTAAATATAGTAACAACTTATGACTACAACAACTAAATTTATGAAATTTCATTATTTTTTTACTGCTATTACTGCAATATTTCATTTTTTTAATGTTACAGATCAATTTCATAACTTTTGTTGATTGATTTATTGTGTCAACTTCTGTCCAGGGTGACCGTGGAAAATCACCCACTACATTTGTCCAGGGTGACCGTGGAAATGCACCCATTGTGCCTCAACAGGTAAATGTTAAATATAGTAACAACTTATGACTACAACAAATAAATTTCTGAAATTTCATTATTTTTTTTTCTGATGTTACTACAATATTTCATTTTTTTAATGTTACAGGTGAACTTAATAACTTGTGTTGATTGATTTATTGTGTCAACATTTGTCAAGGGTGACCGTGGAAAATCACCTGCTACATTTGTCTAGGGTGACCATGGAAAGGCACTCGTTGTGCCTCAACACGTAAATGTTAAATATAGTAATAAATTATGACTACAATAACTAAATTTCTCAAATGTTAAAGTTCATCTCATTAATTGTATTCATCAATGTATTGTGGCATGGTCAACATGGGAAGGCACCCACTGAGGATCTTAATGAGGAAGAAACATTTTATTCCACTAACCAAATAGCAATTGTTGTGAAGGCCTTGGAGAAGGAAAAAATAGAATATTTAGGTTTGTTTCGCAAAAGACCCTTGACATGGGAGGACAAGGAAAGAATTGCAGAGCTACAAAATCTAATAACTAATTTTGGGGTAAGTGGCATCTTCACATATTTTTATCAGCTATGACAATTTCATATCCATTTTTTTTTTGTTTTATATTTTCTATATGATCTGATAAAGTAAAGTTTTCCATTTGTAGGAGTTTTTAAACCACGTGCTCCGGGAACCTTCCAATCTTGCAACTGCTATAGGTAGCAGTGATGCTCCAATGCAACAAAAAAGTCAACATAGAAAAGTACAAGTGGGGATTTTTTACCCTCTTGAGGTTCCCCTTGAATCCATTGATAAGCACAATGATGTTGACCAGCATGAAACGCCAGAGCATGATGAGTCAGAGCTTGGGACTCCACATGACTCCGGAGATGAACATATTGTAGATGGAGAGGAAGTTATTATGCATGTAACAGAATGAATTAAAAGCACTTGATCACTAGATCTCACCTTTCTGGTGGATGGTGCATGTGTTCCGATCAAGATTCATAAGATTGCAGGTATTTGTTAATTAATTGATTCATTTTTATCATGAAATTGAAATGGACATTTGTTGAGATTATTATAAATTAATGGATAACACGTTTCTGCAGGAAACAATGTTTTCTACAGAAACTTGAATGACAAAGCATTGGAGTTGTTTGGCCCCACCATTTGCACATGATGGAATGGCCAAGATAGAAAAAAGAAATATGAATTGATAGACCACATGGTAAACCTATTCGACAATACGTTCAACAATAAAGTGGTTACAAAGTTAGCCCGCAAGAATTTAAAATATACTAGGGCCCAGTATAGGGATAAATTGCAGTTAGACCTCAAGCATGAGTGCCCTCCCATGGTTCCGAACAAAGAGTGGAAGGCCCTGATAGAGGATGCAAAGGAGAACTTGTTTAAAAAACAAGGAATACATCCACGAGCTGGTCAAGCAAGGTACAACACATGTCATATTATTAGTGAAATATGCTCATTTATGTTTTTCTTTCTTTTTTCAAGTAACAATTCCGATATCCAATGTTTTTCAAAAATTCCATATATAGGCTATCTGACACCTCTAAAGAAACCAAGGTTGTAATGGAAAAGCACAGGCAACATAAACTAGGCTAGGGTGGCTATGGAAAACTAAAATCCTAAATCGTAAGAATTAAATGATTAACTATGGTTAATATTTATTTAACAGTAGTGAACAAATATATGTTTTTGTTATTGGTAATTTTAATGGCGTTATGCATTGCAATTAAATATGTTCGACACTTCTGCCACCGAGGAGGACCTAAATCTTGGTTACAAGCACAGTTTTAAAAGTTTGATTGACTATAGGAAAATCTCGAGGCAAACTCCAATCTCCCCAGCCATGCAGGTAAATAAAATGAATAAGGAAACCGCAGTAGCATGCTTGTAAAGTCTATTCATATTTTATTATATCACCCTTAACTAAGTATTTATGTTTGTTTTCAAGCAATAGTGAAACCACAACAATGAATCTAGCGGTATTCAGTAGACAACATGTCATACAAGGGTGCACATGTCCAATGATAGTGGGGAGTAGAGTACCCATTCTGGTATGTATGCTTCAGAATTTGAAATATTTATTGTGATTGTAGATATTTATTTCCTAACTTATACTTATATATTATATTCTTTAAATGGAAGAGCATGTAGCTCAAGTGGGTGAACTGCGAGAGGAACCAAGTGGACAAGAAATTAACGCACCAACTATCACAGCTACACAGACAGGTAAAGAGAAATAGTGTAATGTTAATCAAGATAATGAATTAGTTATTTCAATTATATTTCAACATATCGATATGATCATTTTCGTTGTTTCAGTTCATGCCCCTGCACAGATGCCTCGACGCCTTCTCAACAATGTACTAGAAGTATGATACATGAGCGCATGGAAACACAAACAATATAAGGATAGGGCGCAATAAATGCAATGCCAAAGGATGATTATGATACCCCAATCATCAATTTTTTTAATGTAAAAAAATATAAATCAAAGAAAATTATATGTATAAATTCATGACTTGTATTTAGATGTTTATCGATGTTTCTAGTATGATACATTGTTTATATGAATTACAACATTATGCTTTAATGTTTATATGTTCATATGTTTTGGTAACTATCTTAGTTATGCATGAATGTCTATATGATTTCTATATAAACAAAATCATTTATTGGGTATGGGGAATTGAGGGCGATGTGAAGGGGGGGAGGGGCCATATGAGCTTCCACCTTCATGTGGTTGGCTCTGTTCAGTAGAGAATAACCTATTCTCGAAACAAAGAGAAACTCATTAAGGTATGCAACCACTTAAGTTTTTTCTAGAGTATTTTACATAACTAAATGCCTGTTTATTTGATTATATATTATTTACTCATATAAATAATTTGACTTTTATGATTCATGCAAGTCTTGGTGATGGAAATGCATCTCGTCGAAAACACTTATCAAGTTGTATGGGATAATGGATATGGTGAAAGGACAATGATAAGGTAAGGGTTTTGACGTGTTTTTTAAAGTAGGCTTTATACTAGTAAAAGTTCACAATCCTCTAGAAAGGATAGAATTGCATTTTTGGTAGACAAGCATCAATTATTTTAACAAACTATGAATCATATACTGTGGAAAAAACCTTTTTTTGTATTCTTACATTGACCAATACAACTATAACAAATTTTTAGTGCAAAATCTTAACCACACACACACACATGAACCCTAAGTAAACAAATGAGAGAAGAGAAAGGGAGAATATGTACTAATAGGAGTGAATGAAGATAATAATATGAATAATGGAGTGTTGAGTGCACTCTATCCTAGTTGAATGATACTCGCATCCAAAATGTCTCGTGCCATATTTTCAATCTCTCTCGTTTGATCATAAGGGTATCTATAGGGCCTTATGTTGGCAGAGATACTACATGGTGTAAGTTTAATGGCATGTTCAGAGATCTCATGAAAAAGGAAACCTTGTGGGAATTTCCTGAAACAACATGCCATGCTTATTGGAGTTATGTTTATCTCTAAAGGAACATTTCCTACTTTAAGTTGGGCTTCTATTCAATGAATAGTAACAATAACTCCATTAACATGTTTTGAGGAGCTTCTCCATTTTATGTGAGCTAATCTTGTGAATGGGTAGAGCCTTTAGGCCATTAATTCCCCATGGTTCATGGACATTATACCCAATGATTTAATCCATTGAACCCCCAAAACCACCCTTTCAATAACAATGGTGTAAATGGAAATTGATAATTTGTAATCTACTTAGTTTAATGTTGTGGAATTTTCCTCCATTTACAATCACCACTTGAAAGTTTATAAATGGGTGTGTAACACAATTTAGTTTGTATACCATATTTTTGTTAATGAAGGTGTGGGTACTACCTAAGTCGATAAAGACTATGAAATTTTGGTTGTTGATGTATCCTACAATTTTGATGTATCCTACAATGAGCACTCAAACAATTCTCACAAATCCTATTGAGGTTCCTCGTCATCCTTGTCATTATTCTTGAGGTGAATAGTATTTATTTGGAACATGTTTTCCACCAATACCATTTTTTATTACACCCAAAGAAAAATCCCTTAGCTCATATCTCTTCCATTGCCTTTATCATGATTATGGTGTGCTTATGCATTTTTGTTTTATTTAGAACATATATATCATTACTTCAAGCCATGGATCCTATGAGAGACTTATGTTTATATACATTATTAGATTCAATATAACAAACTAACTTGATGGATTTGACCATAATAGTTGGGACCTATATTCTAATTTAAATGTTGGGTTACATCATTTAAGCCGTGAAAGTAAAGGCCCTGTTAGAATCTAGATATGCACCTTTGTTTTTTAGGCACTAACTATTGCAAAAGTTGTAGATCCAAAGGTTTTTATTCTATAACATTGCATGAGAATGATGGGGCCCAATAACCCTTGATTTTGTCAAGGTTTATGTTCATTAAAAGTTTAAGCTCTCTATTGTTCCTTACTTCTAAATTAAATGGATATTTGTTGGACGATAAAGGCATCATCACATAATATTTTTGTTGAGAGGGAAATGACAGTATGGGTATGCACTCTTAAAGTATTCATGCTCCTGTCAAACCCATCTAGCATCCACGAGGATGATATTGAATATAGATGACCTAACCTATCGTCATCAATAAGCCTAGCAAGTGTATGAGCTAGCTAAGTGTCTGAGGTTTGTGCCTATTGGTTGGATGTCATTTGGTCATGTAAGAACTAGCTACTTCTCTGAGGTATGTACCTATTGATTGGCAGGAAGTCGGATGCATATGACTTACAACTCTAAGTCCCTTTTATATTACTAAGGCCTATTGTGTTAAGCCCTAATATTGGCTCATTACCCCTTAATTGGGGCATATTATATTAGTAATGTTATTTTATTTATGTCGGCTTTAGGCCATTAGTTGTAATTATACCTCCTAGTCTCCTATATATACCAAGGAGACATTTTCA
>ML777762.1:359042-392092 GCA_009831015.1 Picea engelmannii | reverse complement strand
CACTATCAGGAGGGAAGAGGGGTGTTCCACAACAACCCTGGTTCAATCGAGAGGCCATTGCACATTAACAATAAATTTGGTTTTCTAAGGCATTTTTTGTTGTTGTTTCTATCAACTATAATATTTTTCTATCCAATAGATAGCCCATCCTCATAGTACACCATGATCAATAAAAGACTCACAATATTTTTAGCTCATCCACTCTTTTGATTTATTACTAGATTCACAATATTCTACTTGCAAGTTTTGTTGAGATTATGTAAGCAATTTTCCTTTTCAACTTATGAGCACAAAACCCCAAGTCTAAGAATGGATCAACAAATATGTTAGCCTCTAAAAATATTCCCATGTCCAAAAAGCATTCACAGACTTCTTCAAAGATAACTATGCTTTTTACCATGCATTTTAGAAGTGTTATTTATTGATAATAATGTATTATTTTCCCTTGAGAAAGAATGTATTGCACATTCATCCATGTTGCATGGGGTTGATCATGTAGAGACCTCCCAATTACCATAAGAACAAGTAGTAACCCTTTGTGTTGTACTATTGCCTATAATGGAATTGTTTCTAATTTGTAGCATTTGATTTAATGAAGGAACAAGTCACTCTTTGACTATGTTTTAATTTGATGTTTTTGTAATGGATTTATGCTTAAATGCACAAAAGCATAAAATTGAAATAACATTTGGCTCTCTAAAAAATGATAAGCCAAACTAGCTCTTTGTTGTAGTTGTGTATGTGCATCTTCATTGTCTTGAAAATTAGGTCTATGTCATCCAATCTTGTCCCACAATGTCTCCAAAAGTCCCTTGAGAAAGGAGCACATGTTATTAACCTCTTGCTAGTATTGGTGATAAAGTTCAAAAATAATTGAATATCTAATTAACTTAATTTGTGGATTGACTTTTTTTTTTTGAGTTTCAACAAGTAATGAAAATTGTCAAAAATAATGATAGTATTCATGTCCAAAAATATATTATCGCTCCACAACATCGGAAAATTAAATCGTAAGTGCCACATGCCTTTGAATTAAGTCGTAACTACCATATTCCTTCTCACGCTTTCCTAGGTTTATTGACTTCTCAATGTCATGATTCCCTAAGTCTATCTCGCTTCAAGGTTCCTTCACTTTGCATTGTTTATAGTGCGTTGTAACATGTGTTTTAGGAAAGACAAGCATTGATGACCTTACAACGACACATTGTATCCATCCATATTTGCAAGGAACATGACTAGAGAGACTTCTAATTGTGATTCAACTTAACAAATCAACCATTCACATGTCATTGTGTGTCACCAGATAGAAGTATCGTGCTACTTCATCAAGATTTATTGAACTTGTTTCTTAATAACTTTTAATGGTTTGAACTTTAGATATAGGTGCATTGTACTTTTCGTATTTATGCCCTTGTCTTATTACTACATGACTATTACCTAGATTTTTAACCTTTTGGACATTGTTGCAACTCTCGCTCCAATAATAGCGCAATCAAATTGGTTGATCATAACATATATGGGTTCTACCTATGTGCACATGTCTCAATATCTTGATAAGAAAACATATATTAGGCCCATGAATTCTCTCCTAACCTTGGCATTATAGAAAGAAGGGTTATCTTTGATCAATAGTTGTTCCTTTTCTTTGTAGGCTGACTAATTGACATAGCCTAAAACTAGCTATATTCAAGATGCATGACCAAATTTTCCATGGTTCTTCGAATGGATGGCAAGAAAGTTGGTAGTTGTGAGAATTTAGAGTTGATATGCTTCCACACCCACTTCAAAATCGACATGGAAAATTTGAATGGATGGCGAGAATGTTGGTAGGTGTGAGAATTCAGAGTTGAGATGCTCCCACACCCACTTCAAAATTTGGTCGGGATCTGACAACATAAATCTTCACGAAATCCATATTTTTTGTTGTTTAAAGTCCATTTATGAATACAGAAATGTAGAAACTTAATGATGCTCTCATTGATTCTCCAGTGATAGTTAAATACACAAAACTCGTTAATAATCTTGATATTGCCTATTTAATCTTGGAAAATGAGATAATAGATGCCCTCATATAGGACCATGTTTCAAAATCATAACCGAGATTTCCTTATCTACACAAAAGGATGTGAAAAGAGATATCTTAGAAAACAGGGGAAAACTATCATTTTTTTTTTTTTAAAAACTATAGAAGGTGTGGAAATAACGATGATAAGATCGTCTCAAGTATGGAATCTACGTCGCGAGCTATTGATAGGTGTTTTTACTCTACCATGCTTGTTCGTCTCTACTGCGACAATCTTTTGCCGTTACTTGCCACGCTTTAATCGTCGCAAGTATGTCATTTGCGTCACAAGTCATTGGTGGGGTTTTACAAGTACACACTTTTTTCGTCGCTATTTCCACGATTTGTTTGTAAAAAAAAAGTATGCCTCTTTTTAATATGGTGACATGTGGCAGTCTTATTTCGTCATTGTTTCCACGAAAAATGAATGCGTGGATATAGCGACGAAAAAAGTACCACGAAAAAAATTGTTTTCCTTCGTGGAAAGTGCGACGAATATGCGTGGAAATAACAACGAAAAATCGTGGCAAATTTGGTCATATGTAGTAGTGTTCTCTGTAGAGGCATCCCTCCAGCCTGTGTTTCCACAACACAACATATTCTAGGGCGATCAAGGCTCACCATAGGGTTCTCTTATCTCAACAATAGCTTTTTTCATGCTTTCCATCTTGACAACCTTCACCTATCCTTCCTAGACAACTATTTTTCGTCTCACATGTATCACATGTATACATAAATTATGAGATATTATCATAAATTTCATATTCAAAATTTTCTTGCAAATATGTCACCCACGGATTTCCAAATTCCACATTTATTTTAAGATTTGTTCCACACAGTAACCAGATTCACAAGTATGGGACTTTCCTTCCCGTAGTAGTTTATCTCAACAAACAATTAGTCTTCCTTATGGGATTACAACATTGCCATATCCAAGACCCCTTTCTTCCTGCAATTTCAACATTCCTCAGCCAAACAAATTGTTAGTTTTCATGCTCATTATATTTTCAAAATTGTGCATACTAACAGTCTAAGTCATTTCATCTATTCGAGGGTACAAAGAAAAAGGAAATATCATTATTTATGTATTCATCCTATCAACATACCAAATTTTCTAAATGTAACTCAAATGTCAGTTGACTTTAATCTGTGTGCCAATATTCATGGCCACATCCATAACCAATGTACCCTTACATTGGGTTCAAGTTCTCCATACTTATGACAAGAACCTTGCCACTTCATTTCATGGATCTGCAGGGTATTGTTTGGCGTCCATGCTCATTATGAGTTTGAGTATGTCTACCTAGGGTATTGGTCTATATATACTCATCCTTGGTGTTTGATTGCAGGAATTCTTTGGTTTCCAAACCTCCTTTGCTCTCTCCTTGTGTTTCCTCACATGGAATTTATTGTAATGTATTTCAGTCATTCACTACTTTCCTGACCTCACACATTAGGGGGCATATGTTATAGCCTTAATATCCATCCTATATTCCAGATAGGAATCCATCAGAGGATAGAGGCCCTAATACAAATTTTACCTAAGGTTTGACCCCTTTTAGACCATTTTTGGAGGCCCTCGCGTGACACCCAGTGGACAACAAGCGAGGCCCTCATTGGACACTAGTGGCTTTTCAAGTGAGGCACTATCAAACTTCTAGAATTGAGGAGTTACAAGGTGATAGGTGAAGTATGAGTTGGATCTTTGTGTCAAATACCTAGGAACTCACATAATTCTAGTGTCTAGTGTCCTCTAGAATATCTAGAAGCCTCTCCCAAGCCTCCTCCAAGAGCTATATAAAAAAGAAAATCCTTGGAAACGAAAGAGGAAGAATTGAAGATCATTTTTATGTTGTCCAACTGCATAGGTATACATCATCACAGAAAAGAATCACTGAGCCTAGACTAACTAAGGATCTACAAGGAGAGGCAAGGAGCAAGGAGGCTAAAGGAGGATGCATCTTCACCAAGTTGAGGTATGAATTCACATGTATTCTCTATGATTTATTAATAGATCATTTGGTTTCCCCCTCACATCATTTGTGTTCATAGGATGAATGATAGATATGATTTATTCCTTTATAGATATGATTAGAATTAGATTGTATCAATGATTCTAATCCTTAGTATACATGAAGAAGGATTTTTTTTTATCTTTTGTATACATGAAGAAGGTTGTGGAGCTTGGATCTGGTGCTTCATGACTGCAACAACCGAGAAATATGAAGGTCCACCTCAATAAAGGTGTGAAAATATTCTCCACTCTCTAAGATGATTATTAATCTATGTGTGTAAGTATAGATCTAGGAAATCCATAAGAATTCTACCCCTTTCCTATCTAGGATTTCTAGGCCAATCCTATGGAGATATTACTGATTATTCAGTGAGATCCCTGTGAGAAAAAATCCCATAAAAATTGGTTTTCCTAAGGGGGTCCATCCTTGGTCTGCCCTTTGTTCTATGGGTTGGGGCCTCCTTTTCCCTACTTCTGCTATGAGGAATTTTCATAGACAAACTCTCCCTTCTTCTACTTAAATTTATACTCGATTTTGACAGCATATTGATAAGCCACGCCCAGTGATGAGATGTCCAAAATCTTCATTTTTGTTTGGATGTATCTATGCAAATAGTCATGGTACTTTAGCACCAGATGTCATTTGGAGTCTTTGATACCCATCTTGTTGTGCAATGTATGGAAGATTTTTGTGAACTCTGGTATTGTCTGGTCCCTTTCCTATCGCAGTGTGGTCCATTTTGTATATTAGTCATCGTAGCTTCCAACGGGGTAGTATTGTTCCTTAAAAGCATCCCTGAAAGAATCCCAAGTGGGGCGACCGAAAATATTTCATATTCCTCAGTGTCCTTTTTCTAAAAGTAAGTCTCCAACCAATTCTTGACATGGGGGACAACCTTAAGGATTGCAAAGGTAATATTTTCTCTATTAGAAAAATTATGCACTGAAAAATACCCTTCTAGCAGATTCAACCATTTATCTACAACATCTACATTTATCTGACCTTCGAATAAGGGGATATCAAAATTAAATTGTACCTTGAAGGGGGAGGCACCTCCCACGTAGTTTCTTGATGAATATGTGGTGCATGTTGGTAGCCATCGAAGGATCTATGCAAATTTATCCATCATCTCATTCCTTTTTTGCACAAGGGATTCATCAAGCAATGATTTAAAATGATCTTATGCTCCATCATCTATCTTTTCTTCCTCCATGGGAGGTCGTCATGGTCAATGAAGATGGTCTTGCAAGGGCTCAACTACTTTGAGTCCCAACTCCTCATACCCTGGCCTTGTTGGGTACATGCATTGAGAAACAAATAAAGAGAAGACCGCTATGATACCATTGATCTGGATTTATAAATGGAACAAAATGAAATACAGATGTATAACAAAGAAATACATAGAGATACAATAAAACTTGACTTTTATTAATACAAAGAAACTAATGAGCTATAAAAATGAAGACTAAAACAAATTTTCTTGAATCGTGGAAGCTTATCTCCGAGAAGAGATGTGATAGCTATGCTCGTTCGCAAGAATTTGAGTACAATGAGGCTCCAAAGGCCTTTTTAACATAAAACATAGGAACTCTCAAACACTTTATAATCTTCTTCGGTTCTAGGGATAGGGTTTCCTATGGAAAAATTTTGCAGAGAGTGTGCTCTATCCATGTCATACCCAAGCGAGGGGGGAGAATATCCCCTTCCCCCTCCTCTGCCACCAGATATCATGGCTTTTCATTCTTTGATCTCTTCCTCCAAGAAAACGGTGAAGCAAGCTCCTTCGCGCTTTGTGAAGAAAGTGGATTATATCCCAAAAGTTCTTGTTCATTCATCTTCGACTCATCTGTTTGCAATCTGTTTGGATGAAAATGGGATCATTGGTTAGTTTACGGGGCTTTGTCATTCTCCCAGAGCCATTAATCAATGGTTATATGTAAACTGGAGGAAAAAGATCCAGGGCCAAATGTCCTCGGCATTTTGTGGTAAGGGTTTCTTTGCCTTTTTGTTTGAAAATAAAGCAGACCAAGATCTAATCTTTAGAAGCATCCCATATTTCATGGGGTCAAGGGGAATGTATCAGAATAATTGGACTCTTGACTTTAGTCCAGAGAATGATATCCCCTTCGCGGTGCATGTGTGGGTTCGTCTTCCTTTCCTCCCCCTTCATTGTTGGAATGATGAAACCCTTAGAAATATAGGTAACACTTTGGGAAAGTATATTGATCATGTTGAACCACAATATGGACTTCAAGAGTGTGCGAGGATCTGTGTTGAAGTAGATCTGGAAAAAGGATTACATGAGGCCACCCAATTTACCTTGGAAAATTGGGCGTATATTCAACAAGTGGATTATGAACAACTTCCATTCAAGTGCAAATCATGTCTCGAATTTGGGCACTTTGCTAAAAATTGTCCGAAAAATAAATCTAATCAGACAGAATAACATGCCCAAGATAAATGGAAGTAGCCTAAAAGGAAAAAGGCAGTTAGAAAGGCGGTAATCTAGAAATTGTTCCATGGTCATGGAGGAAATTCATCCTCTCCTTATTTCCAAAATCCTAGCTCTCCTCAGAAAGGGGAATCTAGTCAAAACAAGTATGTTGAGTTAGTTAGTCTAGAAGAAACACTTGAAGAAACGAGGGGAATTTAGGAAAAACAAGAGGATGCAGTCAAATGAGGTCCAAAACATGTATATATTATCGGTTCAGGGTTGGGTCATCCTAATATTGGAAGTGGGGACCCTTCCCCTGCTAAAATCCCTTCTCGTCCCACTTTTCAGATTCCTGTAATTCTAGAGGAAGGGCATCATGAAGGTTCATGGGCTGATTCTAAGTCTAAAGTTTTTCAGCTAATCACAACAAGGAAGGTGGGAAGGAAATCCAACCGCAACCAAAGGGAAATGGAGAAGTTTGGTTTCCCCCCCTTATATCCAGAACTTGGTGTCAATGGATCACAGGGTCTCCAGTGCACATTTGGAAATAGAAGCTCAATCTCACAAAATTGGTAAATAATATTTGGGAAAAAAATTTCTCTCATCCTCTTCAATTGGAGGTTCAGGAAAAGAAGAAAAATTTAGAGGACATACAAGAAAGTATAGAGATAATGGATGTTCAGCCAGAAATTCTACAAAGGGAACAGGTTGCACATCGTGAATATATAAAATCTCTGAAAGATGAAGAAATTATGTGGAGGCTAAAATCAATATTCTTATGGTTACATTTTGGGGACAAGAACACAACCTTTTTCCATAAGAAAGCTAAAGTAAGACAGTGGAAAAATATAGAGGAAATTAAGTCCCCGATAGAAGAAATAATTCATGACTTTAAAGAAATAAAACAACAAGCAGTCGGGCACTTAGCCTACTATATATAAGTAACAACTTTATCTCTCACCTCCCACAATTGGTCTTATATGTTTATAATCAAGAGCTAAATAAACAAATAGAGGAAGAGGAAATCCTGAACGAAATCAATCAATTTAATCTGGATAAGGCGTCGGGTCTTGACAGGTTTACCATTCACTTTTATAAAAGGTGTTGGTCCATTATTAAATTTGATCTCATCATAATAATCAAATGTGTTCAAAAGTATTATCATTTAGGGGGAGATAAAAAATTCATCCTTTTGGCTTTGCTTCCAAAAGAAAAAAAGAGCTTCCTCCTTCGATAGATTTCATCCCATTTCCTTATGTAATTTCTCTTATAAAATCATGGCTAAGATCATAACTAACATACTTAATCCTCTCCTAAGTTCCTTAATACTTTCCAATCAAGGGGAGTTTTTGGTAGGCAGACAAATTTGGTACAACCTAATATTAGTTCAAGAGGTGATTCACTCAAGCCACGGTCGAGGAGAAAAAGGTATGGAAATAAAAATTGATATGGAAAATTCTTTTGATAGAGTAAACCATGACTTTCTCAAGGTTGTCTTAAAAAAAATTGGGTTTAATCAATATTTTATATCTTGGGTGAATTCTTGTATTTCTAATCCTTGGATAGCCCCTCTAATCAATGGAAGACCAGCTCCTTTCTTTAAATCCTCAAGAGGATTAAGACAGGTTTGTCCTTTGTCACCTATGCTCTATGTGCTGATGTCAGAATCTTTGAATTGTCAATTGGAATGGGAACACATCAATGGCTTAATCCCAGGACTTTGTATAGCCAGGAGGGTCAAAAGAATTAATCACTCCCAGTTTTTTGATGACTCTTTTCTATTAGGTGGTGCTTCCAGAATTATGGCAAGGCATTTTAAACTGGTGTTGGATCAATTTATTCAGATATATGGAGGTCTCATAAATAGGAATAAAATTCAGATATATGCTTGGAATATTAATGTAGGATTCTATTGGCCATCTCTCAAATTTAATCTTTCCCTATTTTAGATGACTGGAAACTTTTCAAATATTTGGGGATGCCTATTTGTTTAAAATCCTTCCCAGGGGAATATTGGCATATAATTTTGCAAAAAATCAAAGAAAAGATGGAAGTTTGGGGGGTGATTTGGCTAAACCCATCAAAGAGTTTGGTCCTAATCAAATAAATTATTTCCTCCTTGTCTTTATTTCAATTTTATTCCCTCTTGGCACCCATGGGAATTAAAAATGCCTTGGCCTAGCTCATTCGAAATTTTCTTTGGCAAGGTGTAAAATTTAATACAAATAAATTCCATCTGGTTAATTGAAATATTGTGAAATCACCTAAGGAACATGGGGGGCTTGGGGTTCATGATACATAACTGGTAAACATATCTTTGGGATCAAAGATTCTATGGTGGATTGTCATGGAAAATAAATAATGGTGGAAATTAGTTATTGTTAAAAAAATATGGCTTGGGAGATAGAAGGGGTTGTGTGGATTCGATCCCCCCCGTGTATACCTGGTTCTCCTATATGTAAATAGTTTCGTGCCTCCATTTTATTCTTACAAAATAATTTGTTTTGGGTCCCAGGAAATGTCAAATCCATCAACTTCTAGAAGTACAATATTTTAAACTTAATCCCTTTGGAAAAATACACACAATATGAAGATTTAAAGAGGTGGTTGGAGACTCATCAAAAATCAAATTTGATTGATATCTCTGCATGGAATAATGATGGTTCTTGGAAGAGCTGGAATCTCGAGGACTTTCCACCTTAGTTGAAAATCTAGGATCAATCCCTTATTAATTCTCTAAGGGGGTGACTCAATTTCATTAGAACAATCAGGATTGTTGTGGATGGGGTTCTAGGGGTTACTCTGTAAAAGAAGGATATTAGTGTTTTCTAGCTCAAACAAATCTTCCAGAAAGGTCTTCTTGGTGGAAGAACAGTTGAAATCCAGATGGTATGCCAAAAATAAACATATTTTGTTGGACCCTTGCACATGGGAAGATTCGTACTGGCAAAAATTTATTGAAGATAGGGTTCCAGGGTCCATTTCATTGTGTGTTGTGTGAAATCAATTTTGAATCGACACATCATCTCTTTTGGGATTGTGATTTTTCAAAACATTTTTGGTCCTTTATCTTCCAAGATATTTGCTCAAAAATCCGGTGTCCAACCATCTTTAAAACTCTTTTGGGATTGTGATTTTTCAAAACATGTTTGGTCCTTTATCTTCCAAGCGATTTTCTCAAAAAACTGATGTCCAACCATCTTTAAAACTCTTTTGGGAAAATGGGAGCATTATTATCATGGCGCATTTCAAGGAAAATTAATTTTTAAAAGACTTTGGAAAGCCATTCCTAAATATGTTTGTTAGAAACTATGGTTAGAAATGAATCATGTTGTTTTTCAAAACAAGTGTTCCTCTCCCAGTCTAGTTCCTAATCAGTTCGTGATCCAACTGGCTGAATTTATGAACTCCAAATGTCTTCATCAGGAGGATATTCCCTCATTAAATTTGGATGAGGAAGCATGGGAAAAAAAAAATAATCTTTCCATTTTTCTTCAGTCTAAGGTTCCTTGACAATCAAGCTGATAGCTTCATTTTCCTTCTTCAAATCTTGAATCTTGGATTTCCACTCAACTAATTCATACCTTATGCTTTGATGGGGCTTCCAAGGGTAAATGAGGGGAGGCAAGTGTGGGGGGGTATTGTATGGACCCAATGGACACAGAGTTTTTGATTAATATTGGAATTTAGGAATAGCCACCAACAACAAAGTAAAATCTTATGTTTTGTTCCAGGGAATCCAATTGGTCAAGCAATGAAAAATTCTTTATTTCAATATAATCGAGGATTCCAAAAAATTGATCATATTTTTGGTTTTTTACTCCTCACCAAAGGATATTCATTTAAAGAAACTTTTGGATCATATTTGTTTTTCACTTTGAAACCTCCAAGTGAAATTATTCCATGTGGTCTAACAATGTAATGGTACAGCCGGAAAAATAGCCAATTTGTACATTGGAAAACCCTTAGGTCTCCTAAGGGTTGAAGCAATGGAGATATACCTCTCCCCCCTGTGACCATATGGTAGGGTCCTCAAATTTTATGTCTTTACACATGGCCCCTAGGTGGATGCATGGGAGCAGTACTTGGCTCATTTCCATGCATCGAGTATCGTGGATAAAGATAAGACATGGTTATGACGGTAAAGGTAGAGTTATTAAGATAGAGCATGAGTGGAGGTCTCATTTGCGTACAATGAATCGCTATCAGTACCATCGCAGGGGAGAAGCAATGGATTTGGTCATGTTTTCACTTGCTATAGAAATTGGAAATGCATGTACAGAAAAATGGAAGCATGTTAATTTGGCAATGGATGTCAGCAAGAGCGTGGTGGTGGAGGTTGGATGTGATCGAATATGGAAAGTTCAGGAATTTCAAGTATGCTCCAGTTTAAGTAATCATTTCAATAGGCTAATATCTCCATGTATTTTCATAATGAGGAATAGGGGAGGAAGCATGGTTAAAAATGAAATTGGAGAAGCTTGGGTCGACATTTGGAAGAATCCATGTGTCTCCTTGTCTTTGGTGTTTCCTGGTTTTTTCTTGATAAGTAGGTGTTTTGTCTCAGTGCTAGTTGTAAGGGGTAGGTGTTGGGTTATCCACTTTAGTATAGTTTTGAATTCTTCCAGTTGCATTGTGGCGTTTCTTGGGTTGGATTAGTTACTCGGGATTAGTGTTGGACCCATTTTGATGTTGGTTTTACCCTGCAAAGTATTCTTCATCCCCAATAATTATCTTGAGATTGTGAAGATCATTCTGACGTGGGAAAGAATGGACCCACGGGAACCTGGGCATTTAATGGATAGGGAAATGGAAGAAAGTGATTTTTAAGACCAATAGATATTGTTTATCGGGGTCATTGCTCTTAGTTTGATTGTCTCTTATGCTCTGGAAACTTTGGTACAACATCGCACTTTAATTGACCAACTCCAAGATGAAGTTTACACTTTAAGGAGTCAAAACGAGGATCTTCAGAGGTGATTGGATCAGAGAGAAGAGACCGGATTTCATTTGTATTCATCAAGAAGTAAAAGAATTGTATCAAAGGCACCAGTAGCCCCGATACCAAATCTCAACGAACCTATGATTAAGGATTGGAATAAGCAGGGAATTTCAGGCTCTCAAAATGAAATTGGTAGTTGATCTAAAAAGAATTTCCAATTATATATATTTTGCCTTAGTATATGTATAGTTGGTTTTTATTATCGTCTTCATATTTTTCAATGTTGTAGTAGTGATAGAATATGGAGCAATATTAGGGGAAAGCTATAATTTTGTTGGGAAATAGGCTTAGTTCAACCAGTTTTGAATAGCTATGTAACTCTAAATCTGATCTATTGTAACTTAGTGGTCTTGACCGCACCATTTTAATGAAAAATATTTCATTGTTTTTGTTAAAAAAGAAAAACATAAATCATAAATGAGAAAACCCTAAACATGCAAAACCCTAACCCTGGGAGATGAAACGCCAAAAGGTTTGTGGGCCTCGATTGGGTTAGTTGATACGTCAAATTCTCAAGCGAGTAACTTTTTCATATGATATCTGTTTAGGGCACTTGATACATCATTGAAGAGGTATAGTTGAGGAGTGCATATTCCAATCAACCTAGTATTTACCTTTACTTACATGTTAGGCGTTTTCGAGCCCAAAAAACATCGTTTAGGGCCTCAAAATGGCCCTGGAAGTTTGGGACCCGAAAAATTGTAAAAAATCTGCCAAAATTGAAATTGTTCTTTGAACCAATGGAATAGGTGGGTGGCCACTAATATACATTGTTAGGGACCTAACCTCCCTAACCCCTTACTGCTCACTTAGGTAGAATAATATATTTCCATGTATTTATGTTCTAAGGCTTTTGCGACCATTTTTTTGATCAGAGAATTCTTTCGGATTAATCGCATAGGTTTTTTTATTTTTGATGTTTTGGACCAAACTAGTGTGGTCCATCATCAGGAAAGCGTTTGTGAGAAATGAAGGAAAAAGGATATAACAGGTATATAAATAAAGGCCAATATTAATAAGACCTAGCAATAAGGAAGAATAAGTCAAATGTAAGAAGACGTAATAGAGGCTTCCGCTTTTAGAAGGATCGTCCTCTAGATTGTTCTTTTGGATAGATAGATTTAGTATAAATATGAGTAGAGGGTATGAGAAGTTTTTTTATTGAGAATTATTGTAATAGAGAGATGCTCTGCTGGAGGTTTCCCCCTTGAAGAGGCAAGTGAACATTGTTTCCTATCAATAAATATATTATTGTGGTGTTGTGGTTTCATCTATTGTGTTGTTCAACAATTATTCTCTGCAATATTACTATTTTTGGCTATTGTAATAGATCTGGTACCTTACAAGTGTTATAAGAGAATTTTCCTTGGCAGAAAATTGTGGGTTAATTTGTTTTTAGGGTAGAGACGTATTCTGGCATCTTAAATCTACAAAGATATTTCATTCAGCGCATAAATCCATGGTTGTGGAAGAATACATGTAGGAACTACAAGTGGCACTTAATCTCACATTGTTGGCCACCCTTGTAACCCCTGTTGGTACCCCTTCGAGTGGTAGCGCATCAGACAACACTTATATACGAATCATCCTAGTTATCCTGAAGCCCTCCATAGATAAACCAATGGGCAGCCTAACTGCTATAATTCCACCGAGAACAACACTCGGAAATATACTCTCTGGTATCTGGGTAGTCAAGTATTATGGTTAAGAGCATGAAATAGCCTCCTTAGTTTGTGACCTGAGATATTGGGCTGAGTACTATTGTTGGACACCGCACGTCTATGAGAGAGCTATAGCACAGGGAAAACCCTTGTCTATAGAAACATTGAATACCCTAACCTTTGGGATGGAAACAAAAACAGAATAGATAATATCTATTGTCATGCAACCGTGCCTCTTGCATTTTGGTTGCAAAATTCCTACACATTTTTTCCTATTAAACATTTGGCCATTTTGTCACTGTAGTATTATTCATATCAGAGTATAACTTTGTAGGAGTAAAAAAAATTAAGTTTGGATCCTGCCAGCACCATTATTTGAGACCTATCCCAGTGGATTCCTCTCTTCACCCTGATCGCAGTCATACCTATCATTTTTTAGAAAAAACAATTTTCGTGGACCCAACCCCTTCATGGCACCCCTATTGGGAATATATCCCATTGACTTCCTATATTTTCACTGATCGTAGTGGTACCAATCATCAGTAACTCATTTCTGTGCAGTCCCATTTTTTCCCCATGGCCCACACTCACAACCAATATTAGGAACAATGTCTCACCACCTTGGCCAAATATCATGACCAAACCAAGAGTGATATCTCTCCATTATGTCCAGTATTAGTAACATCAACTCTCAGCTTTCTCCACTAGAATCACTTCCCACAACCATCACTCAATTGACTGCCACCTATCAGCAATTCCAGGACATAGTGAACACATTAATCATCTTATTTAAGCCCACCCGGGATCCTTTCTCTTCTTCCACAACTCATAACCCTTATGGTCTTGAATCCTTCCAGTCCACCTTTTTTCCTCCCCACAACTTTCAACAGGACCTGTGCCCCACTCACGTTGAGGTGAACAAATTTGATGGCTCGGATCCCACATGTCGGGTCACTCAAATGGAACACTATTTATCTTTGTACAACATTACTCATGAGCTGGCCAAAGTAAGGTATGGTGTTCTCCATCTAGATCTGGAACGTTGGCAATGGTGTAAATGGTGAAAAAAATCCCACCAAGGGTATGTGGCTTGGACACAATTTGTTGCAGAACTTTATGAATGCGTTGACATTGACACCCACCATTTATACCATCTGAAAAAGTTGAAACAATCTGGCACAGTGGAATACTTTATAGTTTTTTTTTAGTGATTGGCCTTTCGCACAGAGGGAATTTCTTATGCTTTTTTCTGAGAATGTTTTATCAGTGGCCTCAAGGATAAGATCCATTCTCATGTCCTCGTGGCTTGGCCTTAGAGTTGGGTGGAATATACTAAAAGATATAAGGAAGAAAAATAGGTTGTCTCTTCTCAAACCAGATAACCCTCCTTTATTCCTCACCCTAAACTAGTCACTCCCACTCCTCCTTCCACTCCACTAAAGATCCATAAATTGACCATGGAAGAAATGGTTGAACGCCAACTCATGGGCCTTTGTTATGGCCATCTCTGAGGATGTTTCTAAAGACGATGTTGAGGCTCCCCCTATGGTTGAGTCACCTAAACCCACTGACATGACTCCACCTTCCTACCCTCTTGAAGTTGAACCGGTCATTTCCTTGAATGCTCTAACTAGCTTCTCTACTCCCCAAACCCTCAAGATAATTGGTTACATTAAGCATCAGAAGGTCATCATTCTGTTTGATAGTGGAAGCACCCATAATTTTGTTCATCATCACATTTACGAAGAAACTAATTACTATATCCATGCAGTCAATAATTTTCAAATCATGATTTTCAATGGTGGGTCCATGAAATGTGGGGGGCGTTGTGAAAATGTGTGTCTCCAAATTGTTGAGTACCACATGAAATCTCATATGTTTGCTATCAACATGGGTGGTTATGAAATTGTGTTGGGTGTCGAATGGTTAAGGACTCTGGGTCCTATTCTCATGGATATTAAGGAATTAACCATGCAATTCAACCAGGAGGGCCAACAGTATAAGTTCCAAGGAATCACAGCAGGTTCCCCTGAGATCATCAGTTCCCATCACATGAAAAATCTCCTCAAAAAGTTCATTCGGGCATTATTGCACAACTCCATTCCATTCATGCCACTGAGACACCCTATGTGTCACTGAACCTCCAATCCATCCTCTCCAAACATCAAGTTGTTTTTTCCACTCCCTAGGGACTTACTCCTTCTCTTTTTGTTCATGATCATTCCATTCCCATTTTCATTGGCATCCTTCCTCCCAATGTTTGTCCCTATCATCATCCCTTTGCCCAGAAAAATGAAATTGAGAAAATTGTTCAAGAATTGCTCACCGCAGGCATCATACGTCCTAGTACGAGCCCCTATTCTTCTCCAGTGGTCATGGTACTTAAGAAATAAGTCTCTTGGTGGATGTGTCCCAACTTTTGCGCCCTCAACAAACTCACCATCAAAGGAAAATTTCACATTCTTGTCATTGATGATATCTTGGATGAATTGAGTGGTGCCCAGTTCCTTACTAAACTTTATCTTCGTTCTTACTACCATCAGATACGTATGAAAGTGGCAGACATTCCTAAGACTACATCTCGAACTCATGAGGGACACTATGAGTTTTTGTTCATGCCCTTTGGCTTGTGTAATTCTCCATCCACTTTCCAAAGCCTCATGAATAATGTCTTATGTCCTTTTCTCCATCATTTTTTCTTAGTTTTATTTGATGATATTATCATCATAGTAAAACCTAGAAAACTCATATTTCTCATGTGGATCGATTTCTACATCTACTCTCTCAGCACCAACTCTTCCTTAAGCAATCTAAATGTGCTTTTGGAGCCTCAAAAGTCGAGTACTTGGGTCATATTGTTGGAAATTAAGGTGTCATGATGGATCCTAAGAAGATTGAAGCTATGCAGGATTGGCCTCTCCCAAATACTCACAAAATATTGTGTGGTTTTTTGGGTTTAATAGGCTATTATCACAAGTTTGTTAAGAATTATGGAAAGATTGCGGGAGCTCTCACTTCTCTCCTTAAAATTAATTCTTTCACTTGGACTCCTGCAACTGATCAGGACTTTCAAGCCTTGAAGGTGGCTATGTGCACCACTTCATCCCTAGCCCTTCCTAATTTCACAAATACCTTTGACCTGGAATGTGATGCTTTCGGGAGAGGAATCAGAGCATTCCTTATGCAATATGGTCGGCCTTTGACCTTTACCAACAAACAACTATCAGAGGGACATTTGGGCCAATCAATCTATGAAAAAAAAATGTTGGCTATTCTGCATGCAATGGATCTATGGCACCCTTATCTATTGGGGAAATGCTTCCAAATTAAGACAGATCATCAAAGCCTCAAGTATTTTCTGGAGCAACACCCTTCCTCCCTGGAGAAACAAAAATGGGTGACTAAGCTCTTTGGATATGATTATGAGATGATTTACAAGAAAGGAAAAGAAAATGTGGTTGTTGACGCTCTTTCAAGAAAATATGAAGATGAAGGGTCCATTTTTTCCCTCTCCTTCATTGTACCAGATTGGATCCAAGTTGTTCACCGGGAATGTCTACAAGATCCCAAAATTTCACATCTGATCCAACAATTGCAAGCCAATTCTCTAGTTTCCCTCGGGTACTCTTGGCACAATGATGAGATTTTCTACAAAGGTCATTTGTATTTAAGTAAATAGTTAGAACTTAAATCAGCGGTGCCTTCTGAGCTTCATGCTACACCCACAACTGGGCACTCAGGTTTTACCAAAACATATGACCAGGTCAAACATTATTTTTTCTAGGATGGTATGAAACATGAATTTCGCACTTTTGTGGCAGAATGTGATGTTTGTCAATGCAACAAGGGAGAAATGTTCAAAGCTCATGGCACACTACAACCACTTATGATTCCACCCGCTATTTGGAGGTATATCTCTATGGATTTTATTGTGGGCTTACCTAAATTGAGAAATAAGTCAGACGTCATGGTGATCTTTGATCGTCTTTCCAAATATTCTCATTTTTGTGCTCTTAAACACCCATTTACTGCTTCCACTATGGCTCAAATTTTCATGGATCATGTATTCAAGATTCATGGCATGCCTCATTCTATTGTTTTTGATCGAGGTCTCACTTTCACCAACAATTTTTGACAATAATTGTTCATGCTACAGGGCACCCAATTGCATCTCAGCACAGGCTATCATCCCTAGACTGATGGTCAAACTAAAGTTGTCAACAAGTGCTTGGAAGCATATTTGAGGTGGTTTGCATCTTAAAGGAAACATCAGTGGGCTCAATGTTTACCACTAGCTGAATGGCGGTACAACACTTCTTAACATACAACTACTCGCATGACTCCTTTTGAAGTAGTATATGGACAAAATCCACCTTTAGTTCTCTCATACATGCTAGGTGTCTCGAAGGTCCGGGCGGTTTACCAAATGATTACAGTTTGTGAGGCTATTCTTTGTACCCTCAAAGATAATTTGGTCATGGATCAGAATAGCATGAAGCAACAAGAATATCAAGGTCACTCCGAACATCAATTTGTTGAAGGAGACCAGGTGTTTCTTTGATTGAAACCTTATAAGAAAACTTCACTCAGGTCTGATATTCGTTAGCACACCATCAAGGAAGTGTTAGTCCAGTGGAAAGATACAACTCTAGCAGATGCCACCTAGGATCTAGCTACCATTCTACAACAATTTCCTCGTCTCAATCCTTGAGGACAAGGTTGTTTTTAAGGGGGAGGGAATGTTAGGGACCTAACCTCCCTAACCCCTCACATAGGTAGAATAATATATTTACATGTAATAAATTCCAATATTAATAAGGTCTATAAATAAGGAAGAATAATTCAAATATAAGAAGACCTAATAGAAGCTTTCGATTCTAGAAGGATCTTCCTCTAGATTGTTCTTTTGGATAGATAGATTTAGTATAAATAGGAGTAGAGAGTATGAGAAGTTTTGTCTTGAGAATTATTGTAATAGATCGTTACTCTCCTGGAAGTTTCCCCCTCGAAGAGGAAACTAAACATTGTTTCCTATCAATTAAGGTATTATTTTGGTGTTGTGGCTTCATCTATTGTGTTTTTCCACTGTTATTCTCTACAATATATGTGTTTTCATCTATTCTAATAGATATGGTACCTTACATACACCTGGATCATACCTATTGTACTAACAGGTTATAAATATTGGAATGATAAATTTACAACTTAAATCCTAAATTATTGATCCTCAGCCAACTTTGGGCATGCAAATTAATATAGCCAACTTTAATAATTTGGTCCTTTAGTTTTTCAATGCAATTTTTATCCTTTATGCACACCAAGTAGGTTTATGTCTGAAAATGCCAATACAAGTTTATAGATAGGTGTAAAATCACAAACTACAGCTTATTCAAGATGAACCACTAAATTTGGCTCAAAATTGAGATTAGGGCATGCATATGAGGTTGAGGCAATTTTTCCTTTGGGCATGCAGTTTAATATAGCCAACTTTGGGCATGCAGTTTAACATAGCTAACTTTAATAATTTATTCCTTTGGTTTTACAATGTAATTTTTATCCTTTATGAACACTAGGTAGGTTTTTGTCTGGCAATGCCAATATAAGTTTATAGACCAGTGTAAAACCACAAACTACAGATTATGTCAGATGAACCACTAAATTTGGCTCAAAATTGAGACTAGGGAATGCATTTGAGGCTGAGCGAGTTTTCCCTTCAAATTTACATGAAATCAAAATTATAGGTGCATGAAAAAAACCTCGCATGTTCTTCAATTAAACTTTATATGCATAGGTAAATTTACCATTTATGTAACTCCATTTAAAACTTATAAAACAATTTTTAGAGCTACAGGGAATATTGGGCGTGCATTTTAATTTTGTCACTTAGTATATGATCTATATTATTTTGAGAACGAAATGAAGGTGGAAATATAATAAGTAAATACACAAATATATTTCCAGAAACACAGAGATATAGTAATGCAAAATTTTTATTAATAATGGAAATGTACAGAGACTATAAAAATACAGAGTGAATAAACTCGCTAGAATGGTGGCAGCTTATTTCTAAGAAGAGATGTGCTGGATATGCTCATTCATGAAAAGAATATGATGTTTACAATGAGGCTCTATATTTCTTTTTAACATAAATAAAATCCAAAACCCTAACCCTGGAATATGAAATGCCAAAACATTTACGGGCCCTGATGGGGGTAGTTGATATGTCAACTTCCCAAGGGTGTAACTTTTGCATACGATCTTTATTTGGGTCACATGATAGCTATTTGGAAAGTTCTATCCGATTACTACGCATATTTAATCACACTCTATCTAAATTCCATAGTGTGACTGTGGTGGGCCCAAAAAATGTTGTTTAGGGCCTCAAAACGGCCCCAAAATTTTAGGACCCGAAAAGCTATAGAAAAAATGCCAAGGTGGAAACCTTTGTTTTGAGCAATAATAATAGGTGGGTGGCCAACAATTTTCACCTAGATCATTCTTCCCCCCTTAGGAAGAAATCGTATCCATTGCGTCAAGTTCCTGGGGAACCTTTTGTTGAATCTGAACCTTGGTGAGTTGCTTGCCTTGCTGAAGAAGTTGTCATGTTTAGCTTGTTGAAGGTTGTTATGAACCTGTTGTTGGAGGGGTTGGATCTATTCATTGATATAGTTGCATGATATAGCTGAGTGTCGGAGGACTCTACTAGTGAATATGTAACATGAAGAGCATGAAGGTATTTTTTATAACTTCTCTTGACTGGACAGTGTGGAGGCACCCTTGTAGGTGTAGTAAGAATATCTTGGTGCTCTTCTACAATCTTGTTGATCTACTTCTGCTGGAGAGAAGGGTCTTGGGTTGAGGATGTATTGATTGCATTGTCCTTCTCTTATAAACATATCGTGAAGAGCCTAAACTTTGTGGTATGATAGATTACCTTGTGGTATTTGTTTTTCAAGATAGTAGTCAGAACTACCTCTGGTATCCTTTAGAGCTGACTCCCCAGAGTAACAATGACATTACGGGGTCAAGACTCATAAATAGAATAACAATTCCACATATATGGTTGGCCTAACATAACATCACAAAATTTTAGTGGGGAAACATCACACAGTACCTCATCCTTGAAGGGCTTGATGTCATATGATAGGCGAATCTGTTGGCTGACATGAAGATATCGTCCCTGGCAAAGCCATCCGATGTTGTATCTTTGCAGGTGTGGTGTTGTCGGTAAATACAAGTGTTTGATGACCTCTGTTGAGATGATTTTCTTCTTGTTTCCGTTATCAACAATTAAATGCAGCGGGGTCCCCTTCACCCACATCTGTGAATGGAAGAGGTGCTCCCCCTATTGAAGGAAAATCTTCCTGCGGACAGGAAGATTGCCTCAAAGAGATAGACTCTTAACTCTAAGACAGAAAGTGCTTAACATGGACACTGACTTCCTTTCAGATCTATACAAACTAATGCATGAGGAGGGAGGAGAATAGAAGTACCTTTTACCGGCGTTTGTCCCTGGACGCTCCGAGTTGAGCTTCAATTTTTCACTCCTCAATGAGCCCTGTAGACAAACAAAATATGACCACTTCCTACTCTATCGAGATTAGTCCGAAATAGGTTTATCTACTAAAGAGACAAATTCATGTGAGATTGAACATGAACTAGAAAGAAACAGGCCAAGCGTGTCATATTAATGAGAATAACGACAACAATACTTACAATCGTAGATGCGAATGCGACAGCTTCGTCAAGTCCCCTTTGTCTAACCCTTGCTCGAAAGATCCAAGACCTAGATAATAGCAGCTTCATTGATCACTCTCCTTTGGCTGACTGTGTGTTTCCTATGAGATCATAGGTTTCATGCTAGAAATTCTTCCCCCTTTTCACCATCATAGAGCCTGCTTATATAGGTTAAGAGAAGATTAACCTCTTGAGTTATCTTTAGAACAAGTTGAGGAATCCCCTCCTTGGATTAGGGATATCCTGATGGAACCAAGAATTTGAGTACAACTACCTTCCAAACTCAAAATATCCTTCCCTTATTCTCCTCAACGGGCCAACTACTGCCTCAGATTAGACAGCGCTCCCTCAAAAGGGGCATCAGGGAGCTATAGCGCTCCCTAGGAAGCTTGAGGGAAGCACCAGCGCTCCAAGGATGGATAACACTCCTTCAAAGGAGAAGTGGTGCATTATAACGCTCCCTAAGACCTTATAGGGGAGTGCCAACGCTCCTAAGGCTGATGCAGAGGAGCGCTCACCTTCAAAACCCTTGTTTAAGAGCTCCTTTCAGATGGCAAAAGATTCTTGACTTCAGTAAATCATTCCCCCTTCTCCAAATCAAGTGTTCGAGGTATTCTAAGTGCCTCCTTAGTGTCGTCATCATGGAAGTATGCTTTGTTTGATGTTTGCGACACTTGTGAACAACATACGACACTTGCGACAGTTGTAAGGAACATGCGACACTTACGACAGTTGAGAGGAACATGTGACACTTATCCAATTGAGTAATATTGACATGTAATAGATTTCCCCCCAAAGCATGAAGTTAGAAGATGAGAACTGATAACTAAAATTCTTTGTAGACTTTCAAGAAAAGGTATAGACTCGGAGAACTTGGCAAAAGCTGCACATAAACATCCAACAAATATCATGACATGTTTCAAAACCTAAGGCAGGCATACCTATGCTTAGGTGATCAAGACTTGCAACATATGGCCACCATAAAATACACTACGGATCCATAATCGTATTGATGAAAAAGGTATAGCCACTGAGGATACAATGTGGATCTATACTCTGATGACTTGGACTGATCGTAGCCACGAAGAATACACAGTGGATCTATGAGGTGACAAGACATAGCCACGACCAATACAAAGTGGATCTATGTGACAGTATATGTATCATTTGTCCAATACAAACTCCTTCGCAACCTGGGCAAAGTATGTATCAAAGTGATTACTCAACCCAGGGTCTTCTTACCGATCCCAATGTGGTACAATTCTAACCATGTGAATAGATGTCCTGACGTCGAACATGGTAGAAACCACTTGATTACCGATCAATGGTGTGAACCGTTAACAAGTGCGAGGGAGATCACCATTAATGTCAATGATTCCCAAGGTACCCTAGTACATTCCATCGAATGTGAATGGATGAGATGGAGTCGAACATCCATGGAATCATCCGATCAGAGGTCAATGATGTAAACCTACTGTCAAATGTGAGGAGGCCTACCATTGAGGCATGCAGGTCCCAAAGTACTCACTGGTTTCTAAGCCTGATTCCTGGATAGTGTGTTGAAGTCGATAGGAATAGACTAGTCGAGGGAGGGCTTTGATGTATCCCCCATACACAACATGAAACGGACATAGAGATGTAATTGGTGGATCAAAAGGACGTAGACTAACACAGGTTTTGAGGCAAGATATTTGGGATGGTTGACTCTAGAGGCGGATACTTCCCTTGAACACTAAGGCACAACAGCAGAAACATGACATGGACCAAAACTTGATGATGCAGTGGATGCTGTGACTTACGTCAGGTGACCCAAAGGAGTGAAAGAAACTCAAAGGATTGGCTCAGTGCAGAGGTTCAACGAGTTATAATGCGTGCAAAAGACAAAGTGTCGTGTTCAAGGGCGACTCTAAGAATTGCTTGATAATGTTCTCAAGAGACTGCTTGGCTTTCTTCTTTCAAATTTCCCCCCATCCAGATAGACGAGTACTTCTTTTTTATTTAATGAGCTCGAGGAGGATAACACATGCTTGATATAACTCACCTTCGGTAAGTTCCTCTTCCTTTGTTTAACAAACTGGAAGAAGTAAGGGTTCAATCCCGTATGGGCCTGTCGATGTGTGCTTTAGCGAGTCCAAAGACAGAAAAATCGAAGGTTTTTCAGGATTATAGAGTTTGGAAAAACACTTAAAAGATAACTCTCTCAGTTCCTTTTTCGTACAGTAGTCTAACGAGACCAAAAAAGAGATAAACTATCGCTCGAAAGACACCCTTTCGAACCTTTTAACAAGCGTGAAAGGAAGCAAGATCACTCCACAATCTTTTCATATTTAGAGAGTCTGAAAAGAGTTTAAATATGACTCCAGGGGGTTCTTTTTTCGTGTGTCCATGCGGGTCTGAAAAAGAGATAAAAGTCTACCCGGATGCATTCTCATGTATTTACGAGAACGAGAAAGAACAAACACTAAGCTTGGTATGCCCCCATCTTGAAAGCTGGTGGCTTAGCTTCAGAATGATCATCAAAGGCTGGAGACATGCCCCCCAAGATTTGATTCATTAACCGGCTCTAAGGTTGTCACCAATTTCTCTAGTAGATGAGAAAAAGGAGAAAGGTGGATGAAAATAAGGTTTAAGAGAGGTAACTATTTCATTTTTTAACGAGCTTGACACAGGAAAAGAACTATGCTCTGGGCCTCTGTTTCATTTTTTAACGAGCTTGCCGCAGAGAAGAGAAACTGTGCTCGTGGTTTCGTCCGGATCAGGGCTTCCAAGAGGATAATGCTCTGGAAGGGTATCATGTCAAAGGATAAAACGTGGTCATAGCCTCCAGGAGATCTTTGTTGGATGGAAGATGATCATTTGATATGGAACACATGTCGAGGGTCATGATAGGAGTAAGGAGATCATGCTCCAATAACCCTACCGAAGAGGTCACCATGTCAACTATCGGATCCAAATCATCGGAAGTTGAGGTCATGGGAGACAACGCCACATAATTGACATGTGGTGGGGGTGATATTGTTTGCATATAAGAACCACTTAGGGAGGTAACCCGGTCAGGGTCGATGAATGAAAGTTGATCAATAGTCACAATTCTTCCATTGTTAGGGAAAGATATCACACGGAAAAGGGTGGATACAATAGCTTTCATGGCATAGACATAATCCCGCCCAAAGAGAAAAGCGAAATCCAAGGGGTCTCGGACTACCATGACATCGATAAAGACAGTTTTCCCTCCCAAAGTTACAGGAAACTGAGGAAGGATCCCTAAAGGTTGACTAGTTCTTCTATTAAAAGCTAACAGATTTTGTGTAACCGGTGCAAGCTACGGACAACCCAAAGTGTACCAAGCAAAAGAAGACAAAATACTAACGAACACGCCTTCATCTATCAGTGTTTGAGGAACGTCCCGACCATGAACCTATACTGTAATCTGGAAAGGAATGCGGGAGGGAAGACGAGGTCCAATTAGCGCACCCCAATCAAAAAGGATGGCTTCAGTACTTGGAGGGGGTTTCACAGGAGAAGGAGAAATTCCCCCCGGTACGGTAGAGTCTGTATTAATGAGAAAAACATGGGCAGTATTGGGTTTACTCTCTAGAAGGGGAGTAGGATTGACGGATGATTGGATCGGATCAACCAATGGTGGACATGGATAGACCACTTAGGCACTCTTCGGAGGAAGAGTGGGACTGACCGAGGAAGGAATCAGATCAACCACTTTGGCACTCTTCGGATGAAGGGTGGGACTGACCGAGGAAGGGACTGGATCAGCCACTTTAGCACTCTTCAAAGGAGGAGTGGGATCGATCGATGATAGAACCGAATCGACCACTTGAGTTTCATTCTCCAAGGGAAGAATGGGGTCGACAGGTGAAAACAGATCGACCGCTTTGGTGTCACTCTCTAACAAGAGAGTGGGATCGACTGAGGATGAAAACAGATTGACCACTTTGGTGTCACTCTTTTGATGAATATTGGGGCTGATTGATGACGGAACTGGATCAGCTACTTGGGTTTGTGTTTCAATCGAGGAGGAAACTAGATTGACCACCTGATCAACCGGACTGACCGGGGATGGAACCGGATTGACCAGTCCATCAACCAATGATGGGTCGAGGGAAAGATTAGGATAACCTTTTGGAAGTTGAAGTTTTTCCAAAAGAGAAGAAGCCTCATCCATGCGAGGACAAAGGTGAGAGTAATGATTACCTTTACATAACATGCAAGGGAACTTGACATTTTTCTTCTTCTTACCAACTTGAACATCACTAGTTGATGGGGTATCATCGACATGACCGACAGGGGCCGATGACGTGGAGGACCACATTTCTAAGACCTGGGTAAGATCGGGGAAATCCCTCAGAAAGTGGTCACCCTTACAAAGGCTGCAAGGGAATTTGGGTTTTGGATTCTTCATTTTAATCTTGTTGACCTCATCAACACTCCTAGTACTATTAATAGTAACTAGTTTCTTAGAGCCAACATCTGATGTTGTTGGAGCCTTTGTCCTTTTCAGGTTCTTCTTCTCTTTTCATTTCTTCTTCTTCTAACCAACCTGGCTACTTGCTTTAGAACTTTCACTAGGCGAAGAAGGAGAAATGGAAGGAGACTTGATGGGCGAAGAAGGCGAAAAGTCGACATGAGGTTGATGTGTGGGTGGTGTACCAACATCCAAAGTATTAGGTGCAACTGAAACATTGGGAGGATTTGGGATCACCGGAGTGAGTCCTGGAAGACTTAGTGTGGCAACATATGGAGGACTAAAGTTTCCAAATGAAGGAAAGGTATAAGGTTCCCCAGGAGAAGGGTTTCCTCCATTGGTACTCCCAGGATTCGATGCCATTATCACTGACTCGACCTAAGGTCCACTAAGTAAAACAAACAACACACGCTATGAATCTAAGAAGAAATCAATCAAACAAACCTTCCTACGATGAAACCACTAGTTGGTGATGAAATCCAATGTCGCAAGATCAAAATAGGAAGGGGTGGGGATAGAGCGGGTGGATCAGTTACGTTGGCGACCTACTTAATGGACTTATGCCTTGGTGCAAGCTTCCATGTAGTAATTATGGATTTACCCTCCAAGGATCTCGAGTGAGTTTGACCAACGTCTGTTCTAGGTACAGTGAGACTTCCCTTCACCGTCACGTTGTGTGAGACCCTAAATATTGTGGCTACTAAGGTCACCAACTCGTAGTCAGCCCCTTGGGTGGGTACAGTTGACAGTCCAGTTGAAATGTATGGGCAGGATAATAAGTCCAAAATCAACTTGAAAAGCTTCCACTCAACATTGTGGGTATACCATCCAGTGACCCCCAATATACGATCTGACCACTACAAACAGTTGAACCACGAAGGGATAATCTTTGTAACTCACCTGAATTCGACCTCGTGTGTAACCCCTGTGTGAGAGGGGGATCCCAAGCAGATTAATACGACAATTGGATTTAACTCTCCCTACCACAAGATACTAAGTTTGTTTGATAGCTTTGGAAAGTTATCCTTTCAACCTATTCCAAATCCCTACACCTTAAACTAATGTAGGTTTGCTAACAAAGATGTAAAAAGTCTGATAAATTTTAATTAAGCATTGATTTTAATGGTTGTTATTTACTCAGAGGGTGTACGAAAGTGAAACTGATGGAATGACGACTCAATTCCCAAAAATATGCATGAAATATGATAAGCAATCGTTTCTTTTCAATGAATACCTATTTAAGGGAAAGAGGAGGAGTCATTTTCACTATCAAACACTTCATAAGGAATGCCCTCAATCAATTTTGTTCTCAATCAAATCCAATATGATGCTACAACATTTCAGAAATGCAAACTAATATGCAAACTAATCATTAAGATGTACTTTTGTCGTTTTCATGTGAATGATAATCAATTCAATGCAAACTTTATCTTGCCAACTACCCTTTTAGATCAAGCAGATTCAGACAAGAAAACACAGATTTCGCACAAACAACACACCCTTTTGCAATCAAACAAGAGAAAGAAAATCAAAAATGCAAAAGGAAGGAGAAAGAGATTGGATCAGATAACCTCAAAGAACCAAATGAAAAGAGTCACGGACTTCTAATGTCCTTCACTAGAGTTCCCGCTCAGTCGGATAGGAGAGAAGAAAGCAAGGGATTGATTTCAATCTCTCAACAACAAAAACTCAAAAAGAATGAAGAAAGGCATAAAATATGAACAATAAGGTGTTTACTTCTCAGGAGGAAGCATGTCAAAGGTCAAAGGAAGCATTGAATTACAAAGTAGCTCAGTAAGTGAAAAAACAGGGTTTGGACCTCCAAAAATTGGATTTTTTGAAGAGATTTTGGGCAAAAGGGGGCTGGTGCTCTGGTATAAGGGCCACCAGAGCATTATAAAGCTTTTTCCAGCATCTTAAGGGAGCGTTGGAGTCCTAAAGCTCAGAAAAAAGTCCAAAAAACCCAAAATTCAGTCAAATTTTTGTAATCAAGCTGAGTGTGATGGAGTGAAGAGTCAATCAACAAATGCAATCAGATATAAAGGGGTGAAGAAGGTCTAAGAAAACAAAAAGGTAAGACAAGGCCTATGAGAAAAAACAAAACTAAGAAAGTTTTGATTTGATCCCCAGTGGAGTCGCCAATTTCTATTGAAGGAAAATCTTCCTGCGGACAGGTAGATTTCCTCAAAGAGATAGACTCTTAACTCTAAGACAGAAAGTGCTTAACATGGACACCGAATTCCTTTCAGATCTATACAAACTAATGCATGAGGAGGGAGGAGAACAGAAGTACCTTTTACCGGTGTTTGTCCTTGCACTCTCTGAGTTGAGCTTCAATCTTTCACTCCTCGATGAGCCCTGTAGATAAACAAAATACGACCACTTCCTACTCTATCGAGATTAATCCGAAATAGTTCTATCTACTAAAGAGACAAATTCATGTGAGATTGAACACGAATTAGAAATAAACAGGCCAAGCATGTCATATTAATGAGAATAACGACAACAATACTTACAATCGTAGATGCGAATGCGACAGCTTCGTCAAGTCCCCTTTGTCTAACCCTTGCTCGAAAGATCCACGACCTGGATGATAGCATCTTCACTGATCACTCTCCTTTGGCTGACTATGTGTTTCCTATGAGATCATAGGTTTCATGCTAGCAATTCTTCCCCCTTTTCACCATCATAGAGCCTGCTTATATAGGTTAAGAGAAGCTTAACCTCTTGAGTTATCTTTAGAACAAGTTGAGGAATCCCCTCCTTGGATCAGGGATCTCCTGATGGAACCAAGAATTCGAGTACAACTGCCTTCCAAACTCAAAAGATCCTTCCCTTATTCTCCTCAATGGGCCAACTACTACCTCATATTAGACAGCGCTCCCTCAAAAGGGGCATCAGGGCGCTATAGTGCTCCCTAGGAAGCTTGAGGGAAGCGCCAGCGCTCCAAGGATGGATAGCGCTCCTTCAGAGGGGCAATGGTGCATTATAACTCTCCCTAAGACCTTATAGGGGAGTGCCAGCGCTCCTAAGGCTGATGTAGAGGAGTGCTCACCTTCAAAACCCTTGTTTAAGAGCTCCTTTCAGATGGCAAAAGATTCTTGACTTCAGTAAATCATTCCCCCTTCTCCAAATCAAGTGTCTGAGGTATTCAAAGTGCCTCCTTAGTGTCGTCATCATGGCAGTATGCTTTGTTTGATGTTTGCGACACTTGTGAACAACATGTGACACTTGCGACATCTGTAAGGAACATGTGACACTTACGACAGTTGAGAGGAACATGCGACACTTATCCAATTGAGTAATATTGACGTGTAACACCCCCTCCTCATGATCCTCTGGTTCTTCTGGTTGGATTGTTGCGGTCGCGACAACAACAATGGGTTCTGCATCAATGATCTGTATCCTTTTATTATTGTTGGAATCAGATTTCAATTCATGGTTTGGCTCTGTTTCTTTGAGCTCGGCCACCAATGACTATTTTGAGTGACATTCATCGGTGTTGTGCCAAGGGATTTTGTGGAAGTCACACCACTTCCCAGTGTCCTTCTCCGTATTTTTGGTGTTCTTCTTTTCTTGCAGCTTGGAGTGGTTGTTTTGAGGTTGGTTGTTCTATGAGTTAGGGTTTCCTTTACCATACTTTGGTTGTTGCCTATTTGCAAACCCAAACTCTTGTTTTTTTTTGTTGCTTAAATTTTTTCTTGATTTTGATAGCATATTGATAAGCGCCTCCCAGTGAGGAAATGTCTAGAAATTCCATTTCCATTTGGATGTAACTGTGAATATCCCCGCGGTATTTTAGAACCAGATGTCGCTCAGATTCTTTGATACCCAGCTTGGTGTGCAAGGTATGGAATGTATTTGTGAACTCTGGCATTGTTTGTCCCCTCTCTTGATGCAGTGTGGTCCATCTCATGTATTGTTTGTCATAGGTTTCCATAGGGTAATATTACTCCTTGACCGCATCCATAAAAAAATACCAAGTGGGTTCGGCCCCAAATATCCTAGACTCCTCTATGTAATTTTTCTCCTAGTAAGTTTCCCACCAATGTTTGACACGGGGGATAGCCTTAAGGAGTGAAAAGGTGATCTTTTCTCTGTCGAAAAAATTGTGAATAGAGAAATAAGATTCTTTCAAATTTAACCATTTTTCCAAATCATATGCATCGATTTGACCTTCAAATATGAGAATATAAAAATTAACTTGTTCCTTGAATGGAGCAGCATCTCCAAAGCGACTGCTTGACGAAGAAGTGCCTGCTATTGTCAACAATTGTTGAAGGATTTGGGAAAAAATATCCAACATCTCTTTCCTCTATTGCACGATGGATTACACAAGCAACAACTTGATGGGATCTTTTTCTCCCTGATCTATCTTTTCGTCCACCATGGAAGGTCTCTTGGGATGACGAGAGTAGTTTTCGTCAAGAAAAACTAACTCGAGACCCAACTCTCTATACCCTGACCTCATTGGGGATATGCACTAAGAAATGAAAAGGAGTAGCATACTCTGATGCCACTGATCCAGATTATTTTGAGAACGAATGAAGGCGGAAATATAATAAGTAAATACACATATATATTGCTAGAAACACACAGATATAGTAATGCACAATTTTTATTAATGACGAAAATGTACAGAGACTGTAAAAATACAGAGTGAATAAACTCGCTAGAATGGTTGTAGCTTATCTCTTAGAAGATATGTGATGGATACACCCATTCACAAGAAGAATATGATATTTACAATGAGGCTCTAGAGGCCTTTTTAACATAAATAAAACCCAAAACCCTAACTGTTATAGCATTATTAACCTCCTAACCACTGAGACATCATCTCCTAGAGGTCACATACCCAATTCACTCATCTTTAATCATCTTCCCATTGAGTTATAGCCTAATATACCTTTGTTCGCCCTTGTCATTTCTCAAACCCGCAACCAAAGGGGTCGGTCACTCTTTCCAGACTTCCAAGTTGCGACCGGGTCGCTCCATCTGTGTACTTAGGTCATGACCGAGCTTAGAAGCTCCCTTTTTTGGATTTGGTTGTGATGGATGAGACCTCTCTCTGATTTCTCAGGGTTTAGTCTCGAGAAGGATTCTAGTATAAGCCTCCAGATCTTATCCCAATAACTATATGGAATTATCTATAAATCCCTATAAGAATCAATCCATTTCCATGGGAAAGGGAGAGAAAGAACTAGCAAAGTTACTCTAGAGTTTTGGTGGCAAGGCATGGGAAAGGATCTTAGAAGAAATATATCTCTTCAGTTTACACCTATAATTTGTAATATTGCTTACTTGATTAATGGAAGATATGTTGGATGTTTCCCTCTAAATGAATGTTCATGTAAGTTTGTGTGTTTGTTGATAGAGGATTGATATATTTGTAGATCATGACATATTATCAAGCTTAGAAGCATCCTTTATTTGTATCTATGTTCCTATATTAGGTATAGGAAGAGCCTAAGGGAGCTCAACTCCTGCAGGGTAAAAAATCCCTACAAAACTAACCCTGGAAGATGAAATGCCAAAAGGTTTGTGGGCCCTGATGGGGGTAGTTAATACTTAAACTTCCCAAGGGTGTAACATTTTCACACGATATTCATTTGGGGTGCATGATAGCTCTTTGGAAAGGTCTATCTGAGGACTACACATTTTTTCATCACACTCTAGCTAAATCCTATAGTGTGACTATGGTGGGCCCAAAAAATGTTGTTTAGGGCCTCAAAATGACCCCAAAATTTTAGGACCTGAAAAGATATAGAAAAACTACCAAGGTGGAAACCTTTGTTTTGATCTAGCTGAATAGGTGGGTGGCCACCAATTTTGGCCTAGATCAGTATAGTGTAGACCATCCAAATTACAAGGCAAAAATTGCCTCTTTTGCACAGCCACCCTCTTTAAACTTGCAATTGCAAAATTAACAACATGAACATGTCTACTATGATAAACCACACCCCAAAAAACTTGCAAAACTCAAATCTAAGGTATAATACAACCTTGGGTTACTTTTTGCAAACAAGTTGTGCATTATGAGGGTTTTACTTGGTACCTCTTGCCTATTTTTCCACAGAAGAGTCTTTTATGACTATTAATGCAAAACAAACCTTGGTTTCTCTCATAACCCACCATCCTCTGATTCATCAAAATTCTGTGAATCTTTGTGTATAGAAATCATCATTTTTGGATTTTACAGTTTAGACCTTGTAGTTTCATATAGCCAACATTAAGAATTTGTCCCTTTGGTTTTAGAAGACAATTTTTAGCCTTTATACACATCAAGTATGTTTTTTTCTGAAATTTTCAATATAATGTTATAGACAGGTGTAAAATCACAAACTAAAGCATATGCAAGTTGAACCACTAAATTTGGCTCAAATTTGAGACTAGGGCATACATTTGATGTTGAGGTAATTTTGCATTCAAATTTACATGAAAACCCAATTCTAGGTGCATGAAAGAAATATCTCATGTTCTTAAATTAAACTTTAGATGCATAAATAAATTTACCATTTATGTAACTCCATCTTAAAACTTATAAAACAAATTTTGGAGCTACAAGGAAGCTTGGGTGTGCATTTTCATTTGTCACTTAGTACAGTTTAGACCTTGCAAATTACAAGGAAAAGTTTGACTCTTTTTCATAGCCACACTTTTTAAACTTGCAATTACAAAATAAACAACATGAATAGGTCTACTATGATAAACCACATCCCCAACAACTTTCACAACTCAAATCTAAGGTATAATACAACATTGTACATGTTTGGGAACAAACAATAGAACAGAACTATATGCCCTCTAGATCTTGATTAAGGTTGTAGTGGACAGGTGGCTTAAGAGGTTACAGGTCTTTGGTGACTCCAAACTTTTGATGGAACGGTAAAATGGTAAAAATAACATTTCTAACTTGGATTTGGGGCCTATTTACAATAGGATTGTGGAAAATAAATTAGTTTTTCAAGAGGTTCCCTTTGCTCATGTCTACCGAGAATTCAACCACAAAGTTGATCAGTTATCAAAGGAAGCACTCATTTTGGAGAAAGAGTTTTTGCTTGTTCATCAGATTAAGGACCATACTCCTACAGATTTGATACTCTTACATCTTTTTTCATGAATGGATTTTTGGTCTTGTTTTAATTTTTGTTTATGTAAAGTTAGAGAAATTTTGTCTCATGGTTTTGTCTTAGCATCAATATGAAGTTGTGGAACTAATTGTTTAAAGAGTGACTTGTATAAGGATGATTGTAACATTCAAAGTCATAAGGATAGAAAATAGTCTTATCTAATAGAGGTAGTCTATAAAGGCAATGGATTCTAATGTTAAAATTAGAAGGGATCTCGTCAATGTGTATTTCATTTCCACTAGAAATATCAATACAATGATTTTTGTCTTGTAAAAAAAAACATGAAATATAATTTCTTATAGATAGATTCAGACATTATTAAAAAGTTGATTTAAATATCACTTAAAGATTACAGATAATCACTAAATATCACAGCAAGCATCACATATCAGACAAGTATGAGTCAAAAACATTATTGATCTTCTATTGTTCCTCATAAATATAGAAGGATATTTACATGACAGACATCACAGATACAATCTCCATTACAAAACTGGGCAAATTATAATACAGATTCTACAACTTTCTC
>ML777762.1:326555-355865 GCA_009831015.1 Picea engelmannii | reverse complement strand
CAAAAACCTAACCCTAGGAGATGAAGCGCCAAAAGTCATGTGGGCCCCGTTTGGGTAAGTTGGTGCATCAACTTCCCGGGGTCGTAACTTTTGCATACGATCTTTGTTTTAGGCGTGTGATATCTTGTTGGAAAGGTATCATCAAGGAGATTCATTTTGGGGGCTCAATTATGCCTTCAACTATCATTGAGAACCTAGATCTCAAAAAAACTTTATTTAGGCCCTCAAAATGGCCCTGGAAGTGAAAACCTGCTAAAAATAGTAAATTGCCAAAATGGCCAGAAAACTGTTTTGAGCCATTTGGAAAAGGTGGGTGGACCCCGATATCCACCTGGATCAATCTTATACTTGGGTCAAACACCTTCAATTCCCATTTGGCTTGACCAACCCAGACATATTCCTTCTAGAAAACTACTTTGTCTCTTTTCTCCTTGTACTATCTAATTCCCTTGAAATTGTTGGCATCATCGATTCCTCTCCTCAATATGTGCTCCATTTCCTTTGGTCGTCCCGCTCCTGCTAGAGACTCCCCCTTTCTTTGCCTTGGGGCCTCCTGGACTGTCGACGTTGTTGCAATGTGCTTCTTCTTGACTGGTGGCACCATCAGCATACAGGTGCAATACCGTGACCTCTTATTCGACCACTTGAATCCTTCCCAAGTATCCCCCATGGTGGCATAGTCTAAACGTTCAATGTTTAATTGACAATTTTCACATGAATCTGGTGATCTAAATCTAGGAAAAAACACAATTTTATGTTTTTTAACTTGCATTTATGAATGCATAAATGGATTCAGCATCCTAAAAACCCTTGGGGCACTCGGATTATACATACTTAACCACTCAACATTCTACTTATAATGCCATGGACTAGAGTCCCTTCATTATACAAAGGGTTAACTCTGGGACATGGCGGTACTGGTCAGAACCAGCCATCATATGACCTCACTAGTCATATTAACTAACATCTGACTTCAAATTCACTTGACATAGCCTATATGATGGCACAGACGATCTGGTTCAAGCACTATCAAGCTTTCCCACATCATGCAAACTTCTAATATGTACTATGTCAATCCATTAATCATTCTACTTTCCAATCATATATCTTGTCCATTCACATTTAATTGACATCTTGAGATAGAGAGGGCATAATAGGCCCACGTCAAACATTTTTATCCCCCATAGCAATCATAATTGATGTTTCGATCAAGAAACCGCAGGCATAATAAGCTTGTGATAGACATTTTTATCCCCCTAGTTGGCATAACTAAGGCCCAATTAGGTGTTAAACACACCCATGAAACAAAATTGTGTTGACATGGAAATGCCACATAGGTGGCACAGTGGTAGGCCATGTGGAAATGGTGGGTCACGATGGTGATTTCATCATTGTATAATCGACGATCTTGAAAACCATCGAATACAAGTTGGAAGTCCGATGACAACTTAATTATGTCATAGGTCTGGCGGACGTCAAGGGACCAAGAAAAAATAGAATGAAATTTTGAGAATAAGTGAGTAACGTCCGACAGTAAGGTGGATTTTGTCGGTAATGTTGGAACACCCCGTCAAACTTCAACACCATATGTAGTAGTGATATTATCTCTCTCGACATTATGAAGAGGATGGGTCCCTCTTTTCATTATCCTTCATAGTAGAAAACTAGTTGAATGATGTCTGAAAAGAATGGTTAAAAGATCTTAAGATCACTTTCTTGACACAAAAAGAAATTTTAATGGAACCCCATGCATGTCAAGGCTACACTTGGGAAAATGAAGAGCTTCTCTCTAAAGGGTGTCTTTATTTGAACAAACAACCAATATTGAAATAAATGGTGTTATCTAAACTACATGCCTCTCCAATAGTTAGTCATTCAAGATTTCGTAAAACATATGAAAGGATCAAATGTTTATTATTTTGGGAAGGAATGAAAAAGGACATTTGCAACTTTGTGGTAGAATGTAGTTTCCAATGACATAAAGGAGAAATGGTGAAACCTCAAGGATAACTACAACATGTATCCATTATGTTGGTTGTATAAACTCACATTTCTATGGAATTCATTATGGGGTTACCCAAAGCTAGTAATAAATCCATCATCATGGTTGTGGTTGATCACCTTTCCAAATATGCTCATTTTTGTGCTCTACAACACCCCTTTAAAGTCTCCATGGTCACTCAAGCAGTCATGGATAATATATTTAAATTCCATGGTATTCTACAATCTATTTGGATAGACTATGACCTTACTTTCACTAGAAATATCTGGAAATATTTGGTTTGTCACCATGGCACTCAATAGAATCTTAGCACATCCTACCACCCCTAGATTGATGGTTATACTAAAGGTGTCAACAAGTTCTTGGAAGTGTATTTGAGGTGCTTTACTTCAAAACAACAATCTCAATGGGTTTAGTATTTACCTCTATATTAATGGTGTTACAATACAACTTATCATGGTGCCACTAGAATGACTCCCTTTGAGGTTGTCTATGGACAAAATTCCCCATCAGTAATATCCTACTTACTTGGAGTCTCTAAGGTGCAGGAGATAGAAAAAAACCTCAAAAATTAGGATAACATTCTCTACATTCTCAAGGCGAATCTGGTAATGTATTGACACATGATGAATAAATAGGATGTTCAACATCATTCAAAATTCCATTTTGAAGAAGGGGATCAGGTGTTTCTTCATCTACATCCTTATAAGCTAACCTACCTCAAATATAACCACCAACGCAATATTTCTCCAAAGTTTTATGGCCCCTATGAGATCCTCAAAAGTATTGGATTAGTGGCTTACAAATTGGAACTTTCGCCCCACTCTTAAATTCATTCAATCTTTCATGTCTCCTACTTAAATCAAGTGGTCAGATCTAATTTCCATATTCAAAATAGCCTTCCAAAATTGGATGAAGAAGGTTCCATTTGGTTTCATCCTAATTCCATCCTCAAGGTCATCCTCAAAAAAATATATCTTCATCTTTGTGAGTGCACTATCCAAGATGTCATAATACAATGGAAGGAAACAACATCCAAGGATGCCACATGGGAACTAGTAGAGATCCTTCATCAATTCCCTCATTTCCAACCTTGAGGAAAATGTTGATTTTGAAGGGGGAGGGCATGTTAGGGTCCTACCCAAACCCCCTAAGTATATATACATATGTTTCTATGTATGGAGGCCATGTCTAATAAATAATGTTCATGTAGTAGTGTGACAACAATAATTGTACGAAGGCTTACTAGAAGGTTCTTCCTAGTAGAAAGTTCCTTCTCTAGAAAGTTCCTAGGAGGTAGATAGAACTATATAAAGAAATATAATGAGATGTATTGTGAAGTATATTGTAATTATATTTCTACTCAATTGGATGTTGTCCCCTCAAAGAGGCAAGTGAACATTTCTTTCATCAATAAAGGTATAACATTTTGTGGTATTCTAGTTGTTTTATTCCTTATTTGTCATTTATATAATAAATCTAGGTAAATTCTATTATTTTTGCTATGAATATTCCAATTTTCAATAAATAACAGCACATTCATTAATATTAAATGGTATACCGATATGATTGCTCTTCACTACAAAATTTTTGAGTTTGTTGTTCTAAAATTGCTAACCCAAAAGGGTAGACGTCTATGACTACTCTTCACTACAAAAAATAAAAAATAAAACTTTTATCAATCCTACATTACATCGTATTCTATTATTTATTATATTTAATTTATAATTTTTCTTTCCTATATCCATGAGCTCAATATAGAAATTTATAAAGTTATCCTAGATTGCTTTAGGATCCCATCCTAATAACGTATAAGGTAATGGTCTTCAAGTTGCAGTTGTAAAGATAGGCTCTAATAATGCATTAGGTTCCTTGTATACATGACTAATTGAGAGGTCGGTGAATAGTATAGCAAGTTCCTTTAGGTGAGAATCCAATAGTGGTAAGGAAAAAATGTACATTTTGTTTATTTTTCATCCATTTGATCACAAACATAAAGTCTCCAAAAGCATGTAAGTGGTCAATATTCTTCCAAGTTCTAGTTTTAATAGGGACATCATTGCAACCAAATTCTCAAAGTTATTGGCCCCCCTAAAGTCAACTTACCTGGGTTGTTAGATGCATGTATTGTAATTCCATCCAAATTTGTAGTTGGTAATAGTGGATAAGTCAAAATTGTTGGTGACATTATCATAATTCCTTCTAGCATAGTAATCTAACTTAGTGTCTCTCACTCATAGGTTCATCAATTTCATAGTGATGCCACCACAAAATAATGATTTAATATCATTTTAAAAATCTATATGAAAGTCTAGAATAGTTTCCCCATAGAGAGGATCTAAAAGAAGGGTCCATCGACCCTTCCTCTAGCATAATATTCTCATCAAGGGGGAGCATGGAGAAAGGTTGTCCAACCATTCCTCGAGGATGGTATTCATGTCATGGGAGATTTATTGGAAGGGTTTTTCAATCCTTACTCAAGCATAGTCTTTGAATAGATTGGGGGTCTTAGGGAAGGGTTAGTCGAACCTTCCTTAAGAATAGAATTTTTTCTGGGGGAACCAAGAGAAGGATCGACTAACCCTTAATCCAACATAGTATTTCCAATAAGGAGGTGCATGGGGAAGGGTCCTAACCCTTCCTTGAGCATAACAATATCACCTATGGGAGCTCAAATAAGGATCGACTGGACCTACCTCCAACGTAGTATTTATGTTTAGGAGGTGTATATGGAAGGTTTGACCAAACCTTTATTGAGCACGTATTCTCATCTAGGGGATTATAGGGAAGGTTCAGACAACCCTTCCTACAACATAGTATTCTCGTGGAGGGGTAGCATAGAGAAGGGTTGACCAAACCTTCCTCAAGGATGATATTTGTGTCATAGGGTACCTAGTGGAAGGGATGGCAGACACTTCCTCAAGCATAGTTTCCATGTAGAGGGAGATCCTAGAGAAATTTTGACTAACCCTTCCTCTATTATACTATTCTCATCATGGGGGAGAATAGAGAAGGGTTGATGGACCCTTCCTCAAGTATAGTATTCACATCATGGGGAATCTAGTGGAAGGCTCAGTCGATCCTTCCTCAATCATAGTGTTTGCATAGAGGGGAATCATGGTGAAGGGTCAATCGAACCTTCCTAAAGCATAAAAATCTCATCTAGGAGAACCTAGAGAAGGGTTGATTGAGCCTTCCCCCAACATAGTATTTCGATCAAGGAGGTGTATGGTTAAGGGTCAAATAACCCTTCCTCTAGTAGATTATTCTCATTAAGGGGAAGAAACGAGAACCATTGGTAAAATATTCCTCGATTATGGTATTTTTGTTATAGGGTATCTAGTGGACGGGTCAACCAACTCTTCGTCAAGCATAGTTTTCACATAGAGGGGATCTCAGGGAAGGGTTTTTTATCCTTCCTCGAGCATAGATATCGTATCTAGGGGAGCTCGAAAAAGGATCAACCAACCCTTCCACTAACATAGTATTTCCATTAAGGAGGTGCATGAGGAAGGGTCAACCGACCCTTTCTCAAGCATAGTATTCTTGTATAGGGGATTACAAGGAAGGGTCAATTGACCCTTCCTTTAGCATAGTATTCACATGGAGGGGGGGCATGGAGAAGATTCATTCAACCCCTCCTCAAAGATTTCATGGGTTATCTAATAGAAGGGTCAACAAACCCTTCTTCAAGTATATATTTTTCATATATGGGGGTCCCTAATAAGGGTTGAACGACCCTTGAGAATAGAAATATCATCTAAGGGATCTATTATCTCCTCAAATAACACAATCAAATTTGTTTATTTTAGGTGATAGGAAGTCATTGAAAAATACATTTCTAAATTTTTTAAGGTTCATTTTTTGGAGCCTTAGGTTTGTAATAAAGTTTGAAAAACATTTTATTTGGTTTTCCCTTCAAAAAATTCAAAACTCAGGTTTTGGTAGCTAAGCGCCTTTCCAAAAGGGCTTCTAAGCCACCGAAAGTGCAGAAATTCTATGTTTTTACTGCGTTGAGTCATCATTTTCAAATGATGATTCGGAATGACTGAAGAATATTTTTGAGAAATGGGAGGAGGTTTTTGTTGCTAACACATCAAAGAACAATAACCTCTCTCATTTTTCCTACATGTTTCATATATTGGTAGATTCGAATTCATCTCTAAGCCCTAATTTTTGGATCTCACAATTTCCCTGTTTGACACATGTTTTTGATATGCAAATCCCAGGAAACTAAAAATGAATCTCAAAAAAATGAGAGAGGTTTTTTTCTCACAACAAACCAATCTACAAAAGCCTCTTCCAGTTTTTAAACATTGTTTTTGGTTTGAGAGATATGGGTAAATCTTTGAGAAGAATATTTCCATAAATTTCTGTCTTTTCTAGCCACCTCACAAATTCGAATTTGAGATAGGAGAAGAGGTTATCATATCCATGTTTTGAGGATCGTGAAACTATTTGTAAAGGCTATAAATTCAATAACATTTGATGAACAAAGGGGGGGAAATTTAGTCCTTGAGGCTAATGGTTCAATTTTGGGTTCTACATGCTGCTACTGTAAATAAGACTTATTCTTAATATATGAAAGATTGCAAGCTTCCTTCATCTATGTTTTCAGACCTTTCTTATTTGTTCTATGATATATTATGAGTGAATGAACTTCTTTATTGATGTTTATTTGATCCACATGTGACTGTCATCTCACTACTTGATTGATCAAGTTAAGAATCATAAGTTATTACCTTAGTTTCTAAACACATTGTGCTTATTGTTTTATATGAGTATAATCTGGTTCAAGCAACTATCTTCTGTCCTATTTGATTAATCCTCGTCTGATTACATTCTTAGAAGGCCTCGTAATATTTGATATTACTAGATAGTCTTAAAGACACAGTCCAACCCTTAGATATTCATCTTGATCCAATCCCTATTTCACTTCTAAAGTGAGCCATTATATGAAGAGTTAAGTTACCAGGCATCTCTAAGATACAGCCTAGGAGAGTTTCCTGGAGTGATAACAGGATCCTAGATAAGGGTTGATCAGCCCTACCTACAATATAATATTTCTATCAAGATAGTGCATAGGTAAAGGTTGGCCAATCCTTTCTCTAACTTATTGTTTTCATCTAGTGGATCACAAGAAAGGGTCAGTTGACATGTCCTCCGTCATAGTATTCTCATGGAGGTGGATCATGGAGAAGTGTCAATTGATCCTTCCTTAAGGATGATATCTAATGGAAGGGTCAATCGACCCTTCCTTAAGCACAATTTATGCCTAGATAGGGATCATGGAGAAAGTTCATACAACCCTCCCTCAAGGATGGTATTCACACTATAGAGTATCCAATGGAAGGGTCATCTGACCCTTCCTTAAGCATAGTTATCACTTAATGGGGGATTGAAGGGAAGGGTTGGTCAACCCTAGTTTCTCTATCATAGAAATATCATTTAGAGCAACATGGAGAAGGATCAACCAACCTTCCTACATTAGAGTATTTCCATTGAGACGATGCATAGGGAAGGTTCAATCAATCATTTATCAAGCATGGTTTCTATGTAGAGGGGATTCTCAAGGAAGGATCAACCGATACTTTCACTAGCATAGTATTCTCAAGGAGTCGGGACATGAAGAAGGGTCAACCAACCCTTCCTTTAGGATGGTATTTGTATCATAGGTTATCTAGTGCAAAGATCAGTTGAACCTTCCACAAGCATAGATTTCACTTAGATGGGAATCCCAAAGAAGAGTTAATTGACCCTTCCTCGAGAATATAAATCCCAATTAAGGGACTCCAAATAAGGATCAATCAACCTTTCCTATAGAATAATATCTCCATCAAGGTGGTGCATAAATAAGGGTTGGTAGATCCTTTCTTGAGCATCGCTTTTTCATCCAGGGGATCATGAGGAAGTGTGCAATAATCCTTCCTTCAACATAATATTCTCATGGGAGGGAAAATAGAGAAGTGTTAGTCAATCCTTCCTCAACGATGATATTTGTGTTACAAGTATCCAGTGGAAGGTAAGTCGACCTTTCCTCAAGAAGAGTTTTGATGTGTAGGGGAATCTTAGGGAAGGGTTGACCAACCCTTCCTCTTGTATATTATTCCAATGGATGGGGAGCATGAATAAGGTTTGGATAACACTTCCTCAATAATGGTATTTGCATCATGGTGTATCCAATGGAAGTTTCAATCAACCTTTCCTTAATCATAATTTCCATGTAGAGGGGGATACCAGAGAAGGGTTGGTTGACCCTTCCTCTACTATAGTATTCTCATGGATGAGAAGAATGGAGAAGGGTGTGTTGACCCTTCCTCAATTATGGTATTTATATCATAGGTTATCTAGTGGAAGGGTCAGTTAACCCTTATACAAGCATAGTTTCCCCTAAAGGGGGATCTTGGGGAAGGATTGGTCGCGCCTTTCTCAAGAATTTCAATATTGTATAAGAGAGACCAAAGAAGGATCAATACACCCTTCCTATAGCATGGTATTTTCAAGAATATGGTGCTCTATGAAGGGTTTTTTTATCCTTTCTCAAGAATAGTATTTTCATCTAGGGGATTTCAGGGAATGGTAAGACAACCCTTCCTTTAGCATAATTCTCATGGTAGAAGAGCATGGAGACATTTTTGTTGATCCTTCCTTAAGGATGGTATTCATGACATATGGTATCTAGTGGAATGGTCAACCAACCCTTCCTCAAGTATAGTTTCCATGTAGAGGGGGATCCTGGGGAAGGGTCAACCAACTCTTCCTCTAGCATAATATTTTTAGGGAGTGGGAGCATGGAGAAGGGTTAAACAATTGTTAGAGGATGGTATTTACATCATAGGATATGCAATGGGATGGTTTTCTAATCATTCCTCAATCATATTGTTTGTATAGAGGAGGATCACAGGGAAGGGTTCATTGACCCTTCCTCTAACATAGAAATCTTGTCAAGAGTAACCTAGAGAAGGATCAATTGGCCCTTTTTATTCCATCATATTTCCATTGAGATGGTGCACATGGAAGGGTTTATCAGTCCTTTATTAAGAATATTTTCTGACTAGAGAAGTATCATAGTGAAGGATCGATCAACAAACCATTTTCATTTTTTTTATTCCTAATTTAGCACACTCTCTTCTCATGTTCACTACCTTAGGATGCTCTCTTCCTTACCATCTACACTCCCTTATCAAATTCAGCTATGGTAGACCAAAGAATATCTATGGATATGGATGCAAAGCTTTTTTTTTTTTTTGTAAGTGAGTTGAGATTCTATATTATTGAGTAAAATATTGTACAAAAAAAAGGCTGAGGGGTGGCCCCTTGTCTGCCAAAAAGGAAACCAGATCAGGGGTCCCCAAGATGCGTTATCTACATTAGTGAAAGGATGGTTGGGCCACCACTCGGGGAAACCGACCAAGTCTCCATAAGTTCATTTGAAAAAGAAAAAAAGAACTATACCATCAGAAATACATAAAAGTGAGAGCATATAACATGAGTTGTTCCTATATTGATAAACAAAAGAACTTGAGTTGGTGTTTCACTAGTTCACGCAGATTGGGTGGCTTACATCTCCTTCCTTCCTCACCTCATTTTCCTTTTTTTGTACCACCTTGCGTGTCCTTCTGATGTTGGCTGGTGTTTCATGTCAGTCTGCTAGAGTGATGTCCATGTGATGGACATAGCGAAGGTAGAGTTGGAATTGACCAGTCAGTCAGTCTATTTTTTCACCTTGGTTCCTCTAGTTCTTTTCTATGCCTCTTACGTTGTCCTCCAAGTCACTGAGGTGTCTCAGGATTTCTATGATTTCCTTCTTGCGGCCTCGGTTTGCCACCCTGCTGGTCTCATTCTTTTCTGCTCTCAACTTGCATATTAGCATTTTTGTACGCTAGGCTTCCTCCACCATTTTTTGGTAGAGGATTTTCCTGGGTTGTGTGGCCCCAAGGTCCCTTAACCCATATGCTTCTTGGATGAGTTCCTCCTGGGCTTTTCCCTAGCGCTTGGTGTTGAATTCCCGCTCCCATCTATCGATGACTGGTTTACCCTTTCTATCTACCTACTCAAGGAAAGTGCCTTTGGCCTCTCTGGCCACTTGTTCCATCCTAGTGATCTTCCAAGCACTTATTGGGAGTTCCTCCCCCTGGGGTCCCCTCTTACTCTGGGTGTTCTTTTTTCTTACCATCTTTTCTTGTAAGACATGGCTTCTATCATACTTTATTTCTATGCTACTACTCTCCCCTTCCTGGTCTCTGGAATTGTTGCTAGTTGGTATGTCGCTATCCCTGATGCTTCTTCTTTTATAGATTTTCCTTGGAGATGGTCTTCTCCAGGTAATCATTTGTCTCCCATAAAGGTGTATCTTTTGGTCCTTTATCTCTGTTTCTGAGTGTGTGTGCTTGGGAGTTTTTTCGTCGTTCCAGCACCAATATTTTTCCTTACTCATCGTCCTCCAATCATTTTCTCCCTCGAGATCTGGGTGTATATGAGGTGTACCCATACCTATCCTCAGGCTATCCCTTTGGTATTTTTCCTTTGGCGGCTATGGATTACCCTTTCCATTCTACCATGGCCAGCCCCTATACTTCCTTCTATTAACAGGACCTTGGTATCATACCCCTTCTTGTGGTGTGACTATGATTTGCATTGTAACTCGCGTTTAAAAGGTGACCTAATGGATTCGGCCTAGATCCTACTTGCCCTTTGTTTAATTCTGTGTCTCTAGCCTCGATGTGGTTGCCCGTAATTCGGCTATATTCATAGTCCTTTGTTACTAGTTGGGTATAGTCTATTCAAAACTGGCCACTTGGGATGTTAATCCATGTGGCATCCAATTTTGATCCTTCCCTATCGACCCCTTCATTAGAAATTCTATCCGCGAGTCCATTTGTTGACCTGCGGACCCAGTGCAACTCCACTGTGATCCAAGTCTGCAAATGCTCTTGAATCTTCTGCAGATAGTACACCAAGCACCAGTGCCTTTGTGTTTTCCCCACTTTGGTGTCATTTTGGAGTTTCCTTACTGTGTTGATGACTAGCATGGAGTCGCCTTCCACTATTACATTTTCCATTCCTTCCCTGTGTAGTATCTCTAGACCTGTCTCCAATGCTCCAAATTCCGCATCATTGTTTGTTGAATTCCCCAAACTTCTTGTGTATAGTCGGATAATTATTCCTTGATTGTCCTTAATTACTCCCCCCATACCGGTCCGTCCTGGGTTTCCGTTCGACACCCCATCTAAATTTAGCTTGAGAGAGCCCTCTAGTGGCGGTTTCTAGTTGCACTCACCTAAACTTAGCTGTGGCACCTGTCTCACTTGATTGGGGTAGTTTCTTCCTTTCGCTTAGAAAGCCTCTAGAATTATGAGATTCCGATCAGTGAGTTGCGCTCCTCCCGTTCGGAGGTTTCGGCTCTGTATTGTTTCCCTTGTCATGGCTATTATTGTTTCCTTGATCTTTCCAACCATCTAGCTTTGGTTCCTGAAGATGCATCGGTTCCTTTCCTTTCAAATTGCCCAAATGATCATGTCGGGGGTGAGGGTCCAGCAAAGATTCACCTCTTCATTGTCTTTGTAGTTTTCCTCCCAGGTGTTTATAGTTGCAAAAATATTTCCTCTGATTCTATTAGACTGACGAAAAATGCCTACCGCCCAGTCCCATAATTCTATTGTGTAAGGACATTCATCCAAGAGATGGTTCATTGTTTCCTCCTTTTCTTCACATAGGTGGCATCTTGAAGGGCCTATGAAACCTCTCTTCTTTAGGTTCTCACAAGTTAGGATTCGGTTTTGTAATATTAGCCACTAGAATATTTTTATTTTTGGCCATTGGGGGCTATTCCAGAGCTTGTCCCAATGATATGCTGCAACTTCTTGATCCTGGTTTGTTATGTAGTGGCATACTTATTTAAGAATGAATTCCCCTCCAGCTTTGTGCCCCCATATCAGTTGGTCATTTCCATCTGTGATTGCAATTTTCCTTCTCCCTAATTCCTCCTCCACTTCTTTAACTGTTGTTGTGGTCTGGTCTCTAGTCTGTGGGGTGAGAGTGTTCCAGATTCTCCATTTGTTGTGCTCTGCTTCTTGTTTCCAGTAATGGTAAACTCAGGTTTTGCCTTGCACCATCATCTCCTATTGGAGTTCCTCCCGGCCCAGTTGTTCCATTTTGGGTTCCTATTGCCAAGCGTCCTCCCATAATCTGGCGGTTCTTCCATTCCTTATTTCCCAAAAGCTATGTGTCTGGATCTAGGTCTTGTTGTGCCAGGCTAAGTTCTAGATGGTTGAACCCTCCTTAGTGCCTCTGAAGCGGATTTTGTCCTGGTTACTAATATACGAGGCGTACTTTGCCTTCCACAGGTTAACCCATGGCGTGGTCATTTCTTTGACCCATATCCACCAAAGACTTTCCCCATAGGTGTCATTGGTTACTTGCGGGTTGTGTAGCCCAAGGCCTCCCTTTCTCTTTGGCTTACACACCTTCTCCCAAGAAACTAGTGCCCATTTTTTCCTTGTTTTTGCTCCGTGCCACAAAAATTCCCTTTGTATGGTTCTTATTTTTTGTACAATTCCCTTGGGGGCCAGGAAAACTGACATCATAAAAATTGGGATAGCTTGCAGTACCAACTTGGTTAGGATAAGTCTTCCTGGCAGGTTGAGGGATCTGAAAGTCCAATAGTTTACCCGGTCTTGAAGCTTGTTGACTATTCCTTCCCACGTTGACATCTTGTAGGCTTTGTCTATCAGGGGGATGCCTAAGTACTTGGTTGGGAGGGTTTTGCGTTCAAAGCCCAGGATGTTGGCTAAATTCCTTTGGATAGTTGGGTTGGTGTTAAAGAAGAAGATCATTGACTTGGATTGGTTTATCTCAACCCCTGAGGCTTCCCCAAACTCATCTAAGATTCATTTGTAGGCTTCTGCTTCCTTGACTATGGGCATGCCATGAAGTAAGGTATCATCCACAAACTGTTGGTGTGTGGAAGTTGGAAAATTCTCATAAGGTTTGATTCATTTTATTTCCCATGTTACGTTTGTGCTTTTTATGCTTCGACTGAGTCCTTCCATCATTAAGATGAATAAGAAGGGGGACAACATGTCTCCTTGTCTGATGCCTCTCGTGGGCCAGTAAGGTTTGGTAGGGGGTTCGTTTACTAGTAGCGAGAAGCTTTTTGTGGATACTAGGTTGGTTATCCATTGGATCCAGTGTTGGGTGAAGCCGAAGACTTCCAGGGTTCTGAACATATAGTGCTAGCTGATTTTTTCATAGGCTTTCGCTAGGTCCAATTGTGTTATCATTCCCCCTCTTTTCTGAAGCTTCGGGGTGTGGATCAGTTCATGGGCTTGGATAATATTGTCCAGTATTTTCCTTCCTTCTACGAATCTCGCTTTCTCTTGAGACACCAGTGTGGGTAGTAGTGGTTTCAGTCTGTTGGCTATAACCTTGGAAATTATATTATGCACCACATTGCACAACGTTATTGGTCTGTAACGATCGAGAGTTTTGGCTTCATTTTATTTGTGGATGAGTGTTATCAAAGTAGCATTTAGTTCTTTCAAGATGGAGGCTAACCTTCTAGAGTCTTCTACTACCTTGTAGACATCATGTTTGATGACTTCCCAACAAGCTTTGAAAAACTCCGTTGTGAACCCATATGGGCCTGGAGCTTTTCCATTGGTCTTTTCCTAGAGTGCTTGGTCTATTTCTTCCTCCGCAATTGGCTTGATCAAGTTTTTGTTTTATTCTTCTATTACCAGGCGAGGGATGTGTTGCCTCACCTTTTGTATGGCCTTTGTTCTATCTTGATTGGGTTCCTGGGCGATCCCATGGAAGTGGTTTACCAGAGTTGTTCTGATGTCCTTATGGGACTCTCTTTCTATTCCATTCGCTGATCTAGGTGGATATCGGTGGCCACCCAGTTTCTCCAACTGGCCCAAAACAGTTTTCTGACAATTTTGGTAATTTACTATTTTAGCAGTTTTTCGAGTCCTGAACTTTCGGGGCCATTTTGAGGCCCTAAATGATGTTTTTTGGGTATGCTTCTCTCGCAAAATATCATCTATGATGCTATTCTGTCTCAAGCATTGTAGTTCTCGGATAGATCTTTCCAATGAGCTATCATACACCTAAAACGGAGATCGTATGCAAAAGTTACTACCCCGGGAAGTTGATGCACCAACTTACCCAAACGGGGCCCACATGACTTTTGACGCTTCATCTCCTAGGGTTAGGTTTTTGGATGTCTAGGACTTTTGGCATTCCCTCTTATTGTAAAAGGGCCTTCACAGGCTCATTGTAATTATCTTCTCACGGATGCGAGTAGCCGACACATCTCTTCTCAGAGATAAGCTACCACCATTCTAGCAAGTCTTTCACTCTGTATTTTACAGTCTTTGTACATTTATTTCATGAATAGAAATCATGTATTACGGTATATCTGTGACTCTTGTTATTTCCGCTATATCTCTGTTATTGTCTCTCTTGCAATATCTCTAAATATTCGTGTGTTATATCTCTTCTCTCATTTCGTGCCGAAAATAATCTAAATCAATGGTATCAGAGCAGGCTGCTCTTGATCGTTTTTTTCAGTGCATGTCCCCAGTGAGGTCCAAGTATAGAAAATTGGGTCTTGAGCTTGTCTCTCTTGAGGACAATCGCTCTTGCACACCCAAGAAACCCTCAATGGCGGAAGAAAAGAAAAATGATGGAGCAGACGATCCTGTAAGTTTGTTGCTTGATCAAGCTCTCACACAACAGAGGGACGAAATGATGGAGAATTTTTCCCACATCCTTCAACGCCTGCCGATAGTATCAGGCACATCTTCATCAAGCGGCCACTTTGGAGGCACCTCGCCTTTCAAGGTACAGGTTAATTTTGATATTCCCGTATTTGAAGGTCAAATAGATGCAGATGCCCTAGATAAATGGTTAAATCTGCTAGAAGGTTATTTCTCTGTTCATAATTTTTCAAACAAGGAAAAGATCACCTGTGCACTCCTTAAGGCTCTCCCCCATGTCAAACATTGGTGGGAAACTTATTGGGAGCATAGTTCCACAGAGGATTCTGGAATATATGGGGTCGAGCCCACTTGGGATTTTTTTGTGGATGCGGTAAAGGAACAGTACTACCCTGTTGGCAACTATGAGGACCAGTACATGAGATGGACCACACTACGGAAAGATAAGGGCCAATTAGTTCCGGAGTTCACCAATAGCTTCCATACCTTGCGCACCAAGCTGGGTATCAAAGACTCTGAACGACATTTGGTTCTGAAATACCATGGGGCTCTACATAAATACATCCAAACTGAAATGGATTTTCTGGACATCTCATCACTCGATGCTGCCTATCGATATGCTATTAAAATCGAGCAGAAATTTAAGCACCAGAACAAATGGGAGTTCGGGTCTGCAAATCCACAACAACCAAAGTATGAAAAAGACAGCCCTAACAAACAGTCTCCCGAAAACCAGTCCAAGCCATAGGAAAAGAAGGGTCACAGGAAGACAAAGAAGGACACCGAAAAATGGTGCGATTTCCACAAAATCCCCTAACACAACACCGATGAATGTCACTCAAAACAGTCATTGGTGGCTGAGATCAAAGCCAAGGAGTCGAACCTTGATTCTGAATCTGATTATGAAAATACTGGGAAAAGACAGATCATCGACACAGACCCCACTGCTATTGTCACCACCGCAGCAATTCAACCAGAAGAACCAACAGATCCATAAGAGGGGGAGTGCCTTTTTCATTCATAGATGTGGATGAAGGGGACCCCACTGCATTTTATTGTTGATAGCGAAATCCAAAAGAACCTCATCTCAGTAGAGGTCGTCAAACAGTTGGGATTGTCAACAACACCACACCCGCAACCATACAACATCGGGTGGCTTTGCCAAGGACGAGATCTTCGTGTCAGCTAGCAGTGTCGATTGTCATACGGCATCCAACCCTTCAAGGATGAGGTATTATGTGATATTGCCCCACTGGATGTCTGTGATGTTCTCTTGGGCCAGCCATATATGTGGAAACGCCATGCTATCTATGAGTCTCGACCCCGTAGTGTCATTATTACTCTGGGGGGTCATCTCTACAGGATACCAGAGGTAGTTCCAACTACTGCCCCACCTAAACAGTGCCGCAAGGTAGTATCTCATACTACAAAATTCATCTTCTCCACAATCTGTTCAAAGGGTGAACAGAAGGATACTACAACCACCACAGCTTCGGCCCAAGCACCTTCTGTCCAACAAAAGCAGGTCGACAAGGTTGAAGCAAAGCATGAAGATTCCTTCTACACACAGTCATCTCATGTAGCCAGACTGGTTAAAAAGTTCCAACCCTTCCAGCGACAGATTCGTGAGGACCTTCAACAAACCAAGCAACGCGACGGTTCCAACAAGGCAAGCAACTCACCAAGATTCAGATTCAGCAATCGCTTTCCCCTCTCCCCCAGGAACTCAACGCAATGGAGACCATTGCTTCTTAAGGAGGGAGGATTGATCCAGGTGGATATCGGTGGCTGCCCATTTTCTCCAACTGGCCCAAAATAGTTTTCTGACAATTTTGGTAATTTACTATTTTTAGCAGTTTTTTCTGGTCCTGAACTTCCGGGGCCATTTTGAGGCCCTAAACGATGTTTTTTGGGTATGTTTCTCTCTCAAAATTGCATTTATGATGCTATTTTTTCTTAAGTGTTGTATTTCTCAGATAGATCTTTCCAATGAGCTATCATACACCTAAAACGAAGATCGTATGCAAAAGTTACGACCCCGAGAAGTTGATGCACCAACTTACCCAAACAGGGCCCACATGACTTTTGACGTTTCATCTCCTAGGGTTAGGTTTTTGGATGTCTAGGACTTTTGGCATTCCCGCTTATTGTAAAAGGGCCTTCACAGCCTCATTGTAATTATCTTCTCACGGATGCGAGTAGCCGACACATCTCTTCTTAGAGATAAGCTACCACCATTCTAGCAAGTCTTTCACTCTGTATTTTACAGTCTCTGTACATTTATTTCATGAATAGAAATCGTGTATTACTATATATCTGTGACTCTTGTTATTTCCACTATATCTCTGTTATTGTCTCTCTTGCAATATCTATAAATATTCGTGTGTTATATCTCCGCTCTCATTTCGTGCCGAAAATAATCCGGATCATTCGGGTCCCTTATCTTCAATATTTTGTTATGGGATCTTCTGTCCATGGTTGTTTTGTGAAAGAACTTGGTGTTCCTTTCCCCTTCCTTTAGCCATCTGATCCGGGACTTTTGTCTCCAGAGAGTTTCTTCCTTTTGGCACCTTTCATCCCATTCCTGGGTCATCTAGATCTCTTGTTTTTTCCTTTTCTCATTGTAGCCCTATAAAATGCAGGTTTCCTGGAGTTTTTTCATTTTTTATTATATGTTTTTCTTTGATTGGTTTATATTCCCAAAGGTGTCCTTGTTCCACTCCTTGAGCCTATATTTGATATATTTTAGTTTCTTGTATAGTTTGAACATCCTTGTCCCTTGATCTAGTTTCTCTTCACTCCACCACTGCTTGATATTTTCCTTGAAAGTCGGGTGTTCCATCCAAAATTTCTCGAATCTGAAGGGTTTGTTCTTTGGTGTGGTCTGGAAGCCTGCTTCTAGTTGCACTAGCCAATGATCAGACCCCCCCCNGGAAGGATGTTGCAGTCTAAGGTTAGCCCTTGCATAATGACTGACTCTAACACTAGGAATCTGTCGAGTCTTGTTGGTACCTAATGTTGGCTCATTCGCTTATTATTCCAGGTGAAATGGCCATTTTTGGTTTTCATATCTACCATTTCCATTGTGTCTATGAATTTTGAGAATTCCTCTGCATCTCTATCCAATCTTCTTGTCCCTCCTTTTTTCTCTGCTAGTGACGTGATGATATTGAAATCCCCAGCTAGGATCCAATGGAGGTTGTTGGCTTGGTTTTTGAGGTATTCTAGATCACTTAGCATTCCTCTCCTATCCTCTGTCACATGGGGTCCATACACATTAGTGCATAAAATATCCTTTGTGCTCCCAATGATTTGCATGCGGACTGTAATGGTATGCCTTGTCACTTCAGCTGCTATTAGGATTAGTACTTGTGGGTTCCACAGGGTGAGGATGCCTCCTTCCATTTGGTGGCCTCCAATGGCCACCATCTTGTACTTGCACCATTATTGTTGATTGATAGTTTCCATTCTTTCTATATTACACTTGGTCTCTTGGATAAAACAGAGATCTGGTTGTTTCTATTTTAATCTATTCCTAAGGATTCATTGTTTTCTTGGGTTGTTTAGGCCTCTTATATTCCATGTTATAACCTTCATTTTAAACATGCGGGGGGGGGGAGTTGGGGAAGAGTTTTCTGATCTTACCTGAGTTTATCAGTAGTGCTCCAAGCTCCTGCAGGGCTACACTGTTGGATTTCCTTCCTTTTTTCATCCATGTCTGTCTGGGTGAGAGTTGTGGTTGTACCTCACCAGCTTTGACTCCTAGGTGTCCAATCTCCCCATGAGCTCATTTTTGGCCTCTAGCTTTGGCTTCCTCCCTTAGGAGGAACAGGTACTAGATGCGGTCTAGTTGCTCTGTTGGTACATTGTCCACTCCTTGTTTTTTCCATTGCTCCAGTATGTTCATGAGGTCTATCTCTAACCTTTCTACCAGGTCTTTGAGTTCTGGATCTTCTATGCCTACTTCTCTCGGTGTCATTTCCACCTCTCCCTCTGCGTCTTGCATGGGGATGTTTTCATCTCTGATTTCTCCATCCATCGGAGATGCGCAACTTCCTTGTTCCTTTTGGTTGTTAGGTCGGTCGATGGGCTCGTTTGGTGTTTGTTCTCAAAGTTCCTGAACTGTTACCACATCCTTCTTGGCCTCTACCCCTTCACTGGTTTTATCCCTTCCTTCCATGCTCATTTGGACTTCTGGGTTATTTCCTGCTTGGGCTTTGTTCTGCCTTTTGTTGGCTCTACTTCTGGGGTTTGGTTTAACAAATCCATCCTCATCCTGCTATGGTTTGGAATTTTCCATTTCTTTCTTTTTAATAAGAGGGAATTCCCTGATCAGGTGGCCATGTTCATGGAATATTCTTCATCGGAAGGGGATTTGTTTGTAATTGGTGTTTTGGATCCATTCCTCGTCCCTGAATTCAAGGCATATTGCTTCTGGGAGTGCTCCCGACACATACATCTCTATGCATATTCTTGCGTAGGATGTGTATATCCCTTTCAAGGTTACTTATGCGGTATTTATATATTTCCCCACTTTATTCCCTATCACTTCGAAAGTGGAGGGTAGCCAATAGTCTAAGGGTAGGCAGTAGACTCTCAGCCAAACCGGTACCTTTTTGAAGGTCTCTTTTTTTGGGGAGAAATTATCCTTCCATGGTTGCATGTACAGTCCTGCTGATGTATGGAAGTATGGCCCTCCTTCAAATACTTTGTCTTTGTCCTCCAGTTTTATGAATACCACTATGAAGAAACCTTTCAAGCCCAAGTGGAGCTCCACTTCCCCATTTGTCTTCCAGTGATATTTGATCTAGTTGCGCAATGCTTTTTCTGTGGGCCATAATCCCATAAATTTGAGATTAGCGCATGTGCCTTCATATGATCTCTATAGAGTTTCATCTGCGGATCCTCCAATACCACCTTGGGTATCAATGATTCTTTGGGTTTTCATGGGTTATGCCCTTCGGTCTGGTTGGTCTTCATTGTGTCTTGTGACTCGTTATGAGTTTATCTTGCTTCCTCTTCCCTGCATTCACTTTTCCCCTTGTTTATTTTTTGACCTAGTATAGGGTCTGATCCTGAGGTGCCTAACATTGGTGCCTTGAATACTCCACCCCTTGGCCCTTTCCCTCTGTCTACCACTATATGTTTGTATGAAGGGGTCCCCTTACCCCCTCCTCTGGTGCTCATGTTGCTCTTTGCAATGGCTGCAACTGTCCAAACCCTAGCTTGTGGTTGCTCCGATAAATGTGGTTCTGATCCGATGTGCCGATATATGATATGGATGCAAATATTACAATGATATGTTTTTACTATTATTTATGTAACTTTATCTTCACTTATTGATTTAGATTTTCAAACTGTATTTTTTAAGCACAATGTAGAATTCATTGTATGAAGTTCAATTTAATAAATTAGATGTAATATGTATTGTAATTTATAGGCTTGAGTATTATAAATATTTTATGCTACAACTTGAAATTTATCAATCATACATAATCATGAGTTTAATAATGTGCAACTACAATCTTTCTTGATACAAATATATAACAATTTTACTTTAAAAAATAATGAATTACTCTTTCCTTTACAGGAGATACAATGGATTAAGAAAGGGGGTGTGAAAAAGGAAGTGAAAGTATAATGAATCAAAGAAAGCACCTATTCCCATAGTGAATTACATTGAATGATATTAAACCCTAACATCGAAGTAGTTCCTTGAGTGAGTATGATTATTTGTTTCCTAAAAGTAAGGTTCGATATGAGGCCTAAATTAGTGCCTCCCCATTTTCATCATACAAATCATTATCATATGATTCATAGGAATGTTAGTAAAAAATTCCAACATATATGACTTAGAAGAGATAATTGGAATGTGAATTTGAACTTGCATGTGGAACTAAATCTCAGATTATTGGTAAGGTTAGAAGTATACTTTCTTTAGATGTCATCACTCTTATCTCTCTATTAGCACTCTGTAAATTTTGTCTGGATAAATAGACAAACGACAAAGGTAATTGTTTCAACCAGCTTTAGAGATGAGGCACTAGCCTGCTCAACTCAGAGAGGGCTCTCTCGTGTCACTAGATGCTTCTTTGGAAATCAGTGGCTAGATTCGGTTTGTTTTGGGGGTTCAATAAAATTGTTGGCAAAGAAGGGAAGGAACACTCAGGGCTATGGAGTCAAATTTCTAAAAGTGAATGAAAACAGTGCATTAGTTGCTAACACTCTCCAGAGGATGAGGGCTAAATGAGGTGATGAATCTGAGTTATTATTAAATTTAAATAGAGTGTAAGAAGATAAAGAAAACAAATAACTGCATCAGAGCATTATTGAAATGAATTCTAAATTAGTTAAGAAGACAATCACACATTTTAAATTGCTTAAGCCAAGAGCATCACAGGATGAATTATGGGCCTTTAACTCTCCAATTTAAATAGAAGAAAAAGTAAATGAAATGGCAGGTCACAGGAAATACATACAATGAAGGCAAACAAAGCTCATATCACCACCCGTTAGAATCCTTTCATAGAGACTTCAAAATCTTGTGCATTTATATTCAATTCATATTCAGAAAATTTACAAATAGAGTCAGATACAACCAAAAGGTGTTATTGCACTTCTGCCAACATTAATTCATTCAAGTAACCCGGTACTTATACAACTTAATCAAAATAACTTAAACTGAAGCGTTTCAGCTTCCAAAACAGTTTCGACTAATAGTTTCGGTATACGAAACAATTTACAATTATTGACAAAAAAACGCTCCAAAATTATGGGAAATTTCTTTGTCTGTTCGGTTTCTTTCCTGCCATTTATCTTGCTCTGGTCTTATGTCGGATCTGCAAATCTGATTACACTTGGGGATCACATATTGGCTCCAACGATATTGCACTTTGTCTTACCCAGCCACATGATTTCCTTCCATTGTGAATCAGAGGGGATTCCACAATCCATCATCTCTTTAATCAAAATCTCCAAGTCAATGCACATGGCGTAGGACATAGTCAGCATGTTGATTTTCACTATTTTGAACTTATTCAAAATTTCAAAGTCTGTAGCCAAATATTCTACCAGACTTGGGCCTTTTAGACTTTCTTCCATGGCTTCAAATTTATAATGGTCCATTCTGCACTGCATGAGGAGAGTATTGTAATCTTCCTGATTGTATAATGAACCTTTTCCATCCCAAAATTATGGGAGGTCTTTGATAAACAATTGTTCAAATGCATCTCTAAACTCTTGTATGTTGTGCTCCATCTGCATAGCTTTGTTTTGGACTGATATGAGCAAGTTATGCTTGGCGGTGATTTTCTTGGATGAAATGATCAAAGCAGTCCTGTCTTTTACCCTGATAGTTTGAAGATCGGTAGTTGGTACATAATTTAGAAAGTCAATAGCATTTTGGGCCCATTCTGAGGGCTTCTTGGCTAACACTTTATTAACAATAGCACACCTGCTTCGATCTGTAGCAGCCACACTGTCTTTTTCATTTATAAAATTTAGATAAACCCTAAATTTACCAGCTTCTGCAGCAATGACATCCCATATGACATGTTTGGCTCCTTGCAATAATGTTTTTCCCTTTAGCCTGGTTTTCAACCTGCTCACTCTCTCTTGCAAATCTTGATTATCTCTATGAAGTTGAGCCATCTTCTCATCTTTCACCTTCATATCTTGTTTCAAATTTTCTATAACCTCGTTGATACCTTTGATCTCCCGTGTTTTGATGCTTACCTAGGACATAGCTTGGACCAACCCTTCAGTACTAGATCCAGCCTCTGTATTAGTAGGTACAATGACAGCCATATATGATGTTATTGCATGTGCTTGTGACCAATCCTCTTTCTCTCTTTCCAACTGTAACACTTTAGCTTTGAAATTGAGTGTCTCTTGTCTGAATGTTTCTTTCTCTTGTTCCAAAGCAGTCATTTTTGTTATTTTTGGATGGTCTGTAGGTGACATCTTCAACTTTTTCTTTAAGCTTTGGATCATCTTATCTTTTTCGTCCAGAGAAGCTTTCACCCCTTGAGGACCTTCAGACTCTATCCTTTTGACCTGTGTCATCCAGGCTTTGTTGGATGCCTTTTCCTGTTTCAATTGTCCATCTAGTTTGAGTGCATGTGTTGTCAATATTGCAACCCTCGGACCTAAACTCAGATAATCATAATATAGCATATCGCTGACATTTCGGTGGAACTTTACTTTGTCAGGGGCACCAATATTTTCATAGTTCATTTTGATCTCAGATACCTTATCATCATTAGCCACTGCTATGTTAAATGTTTTCTTTTACACATCTCTAACCGAGAGTAAGGAAGCTTTAAACTGGGAAGTCTTTTCCACTTCAAGCAAAAGGTCCCTTATTTTACTATTGGTCATACTTCCCTTCACAACGTACTGGTTCATTAAATCTTCCTTGGACTGATAAACTGCCCTAGGTGTCTCGTTAAATATGTGTTTCCTGTTGCTAAAAACCTTTGTGTTGCTTTCAGTTTGTGTCTTGTTTCCCGTACCTGCTTCTTCGTTCTTGGTTACACCTTCTACCATTTCCATGCATGTTTTATCTTTGGCTTCTTCTTCTTTCAGGTTGATTATTTGATAGGATGACATGATTTTCATTTTCTTGAGAATATCTTACTGGCTACTGGTGCCCAGGGCCTCTGAATTGTTCCTCTTATTGTAGACGCTCATTTTAGGAGCTTTGACAATCAACCTAGGAGAAGGTTTCTATGTTGGGCTCTGCTGAGAAGTTGTTTCCATTTGTTTTGCTTGATCATGCTGCATAGTGACCTCCATATCTACATAGGTTTCTAGATTGGCCAACTTATCGAATCCTTCAACATGCTCATGTTCATAGGGGCATTGTCTGCTTGCCAATCTTCTCTTTGATATGATCTGGTGCAAGTCATATTTTCTTCCTTGCAACTGTGTGAATCCAAATTCACTGAGTTTGGATTGAATCTGAGGCAAACGGGACTTATTCTTCACCACAAAGGGACCTACTATGAAAGGGAATTTTAGATTAGAAGCCTTGTGTGTTTTCAAAAAATGCTCAGTCTCCGAAATGATCCTTTGTCTTATGAACTCCAAAGAAAAGATTATGGGGATCAGAAAGAATGGCAAAAGAAGAGGTCCTTCCTGGTAGCCTTATACCAAAATCACAGTGGACTATGTGAACAACATCCAGTCACCTATCCTGCTCTCTAGATTTGGTTGTAAACATATTTTCATTTCTTCCAGGACCCTTGGCAAGTCTGAACTGAAAATAAAATTGTACACCCTGGACATAATCTTATTGATGAAGATAAGCATGGTGATCCTTTTACATTCAGTTGAAATGAATGCAGTCTCAGGAAATTCAGTTTTGTTAGATTCCAAGAATGTCCTCAGTAAATGGGATTAATATCTGAAATGTCTCAATGAATTGAAATTCACCAACTGTTGATGCATATTGTCAATAATGAATTTGTCAAACTAACACAGACTGATTGACCAGACTCTAACATAAAGAAAGTCGACAAGAAACCTAACATGACTTTTACCACAAACTTGTCATTGTCCAATCCTAAAATTTGACCTAATAGAGAACAAGACCACTGGAATTTGATGATCATGATGCTTACACTGGTAGGTAATGACAGACTCTATGAATGATGTTCGGGCTTAACAATGGTTTGCAAAAACTGGGTTTTTACTTATGGTGGGAATTTTCTATAAATTGTGATCATTTTATGTTCCTCGAAGGGCTATGACACCGTGGAAGAAGACTCGAGTATATTGAGGGTGTGCTGAAGTGATGTACTATCTATTTCACATAAAACCTCTGACCCTAATTTATTCAGAATGTCTCTTTCTTCCTAAGAATATCGCTCTGCACACCAACTTACAAATTTAGGGAAAGGAAAGACTACTTCTACGACGTAAGGGGTGATGGAGGCTTGAGTCGTTTTGAGGAAAGGTAGGCGCATTCCAACATTGTCCAAAAAATTTGATCTGGACACAGAAATGGGTGAGACTGTGATCTCCGTGTCAAAAATATCGGAGTCTCTATCAATTAGGGCTTCTTATTTGGAGGAGATGTATTGCTCATTTACGGATAAGACAACAGGATTAGTGGCCATGGCGAAAATACCTGTTAAGCGGTGAAAGAAACACGAATATGGTTCAATTCTGAGCTTGAATTTCAAATGGATGCTTTGCGCCAAGTTTCCGAACATTTGAATGATTCAAATTATCATAAAATAGTTATGGGGGTTCCTCCTTTTATAGGTATCTATTGACATCGGGGGTTGGAGAAAACGGTTTTAGGTGGACTGCTTTTCGCCCCGATGTGCCTCTAAGAGCACCACTCATCCACGATTTAAACCATGACGGTTTTCCTCGGCTCGCCCTCGATTTGTTAATATTTGCGCTACTTCAATTGCCCATATGATTTTCAACTATTGATCCGGGTTGCTTTAAGACCTATGGTCCAAATTTACCCAACGACTTTGGCATCAGGAGTTGGAGAAAGTGGTTTTAGTCAAACTGCTTTTTTCCCGATGTACCTCTAGAGGCATCACACGTCCAGTGATAAAACCATAATGGTTTTCCCCAGCCCGCCTTCGACTACTTAATGTTCGCGCTATTTCGATCCCTGATATGTGCCTTAGTCGTTGATCTAGTCCTCTTTCAATATCGACGATTTGCCGAGTCTTACTCTTCGCACTTTCACCACATTTTTCCATACGCTACCAGATATAGCCCAGTCCTCTAAATTATCATATCTCCTTAGCGCCATAGCCTTTTGCTAAAATTCTGACACTTGGGTACCATTTGAAAATTGTTATGGTTATAACACTCTCAATATATTTCTAATTTCTCATTTGAATGTGCATAGGTTATAAGTGGAGAAACTACATCAATTATACGGTTGATGGGTTTGGGGACAAAACCACTTTCGTTGTTGAATAATACCATTAATGAAGTATTTGGCAATGCATTTTCTTACTATGTTCTAATATTGGTGATGTATGTATATTTGAGATCCCTTGTGCTTGGGAATGAAGCTACCCTTTCTACTCTCAGTTTTCAATTCACCACATTGGTAAAATTTCCTTCAAAATCAACATCCTATTACATGAACTTGATGGGAATTAGCAGTAGGGACATGGTGGTACTAGTTCTGGTAATGATTAATGATAGTGGAGGAGGAATGATCATCAACTTAGGAATTGGAAGGTGTATACTTATAAATAAATAGGAGATATTGGATTTCTATGGGAGGGACACCTTCCCAATTCTTGGATATAAAGAGATAGATCTCAAACATTGAAAAATGTACACTATCAGTGATATTTCCTAGGGATATTTCCTTTTGAGACTCTCTTTATATGTGAATGTTGGTTCATCATTGTCTTTTTCATCTGAAAATAAAAATGTTGATGGAATTGGTTCATTTTATGTCCCATGTTATGTGTTAACAATAAGCTACTTTTTTCTCATTCCACAAATCTCAAAGGAAAATAATGATAACTCACCCAAACCCATACCCAAAAGGAAAGTGGACATAAGGGTGAAATTCATGATTTACTCAGGGGGGATTAACTAATTCTTCTCACTCTCTAAAGCAGGTTCATTATTTCCTCCTATCAATTTGAATTATCTTCCTAAGTTAATTTCCTTCCTTAGGAGAATGGGTTTTCCAGTGGTTCTCCCAATTGACCTCTCCCAATATAGACTCTAATTAACAAAAGAGTTTCCCACTTTGAGTCTCTCCTATGCCCTACGACTTATTCACCTAGTATTTATGAAAGTACCTTAAATCAGAGAGGAAGATCCCCCAATTTTGTTCTCTCTCTTATAGTTGCAAATTCAATGGTTTTTTAGGGGAATGGGTATGTTTTCTAGAAATGATCAATTAACATACTATATAGAAACGAATTGAATCCTTGCTTACTACTTGTATAGGGAAGGTACCACTATTCAAAAGTAAACTAGTTTAATTTATATGGGTAGGTGGAAAAAGCATGGAAAATCCAAATGAATCTCAAAACTAGACCCGTGTGTTCACTATTATGAAAGAAAGAATATTTTTAAATTGGTTTAATTCATTTCCAATTTCAATGAGAAAACATTTTTTAAATTATTCATGATCATTCATTCAAATATTTTTAAAATCATAATGATCATGAAAGAGTATTTTTAAAATGGTTTAATTCATTCTCAATTTGAATGAGAAAATATTTTTAAAAGTATATCTTCAACATCTATTCATCAAATAATATTTTTAACTTTTTCAACCTTTTCATTGAAGTTATACATGAGATGTTATGTCTATATTGAAAATGTTTTTATATCAATTTATTATTTTTTAAAACATTTTTTTATCCATAGATAAAAAAATGTAAAGTATTATTAGTCTCAGCCAATTTAAGGAGATTCTATTTGTTCAAGTAATAATGGACCATAGAATTTGAGACTAGTTAAGCACTATACAAATCATGATCTTGAACTTTATAATCGCCCAATTCAAGAGTATGATTTGAATGGCATAGGTACAATATTTTCGTTGGAGAATATTTAAAAGTTCAAGATGGTTATTTTATATCACTCATCTATTCTCTGGGAGAAAAAGTGTTATACCACTCATCTATTCTCTGGGAGAATTTTGTTTTAATAGAAAAGAGGGAAATTATATTGATATAAAGCAGTGTATGAAAATGTTATAGAATTACATCTTGTCTAGAATTGCAATGACGAGCGTTCAAATTTGCTCTGTCTAAAAACTATTAATCCTACCAACAACATTGTTGAGAATTTTAACTGAGAACTACTTTCATAAATCCTGACAGTGTACAGTCTGTAATATACCCCCAAAATACTTATACAAAAGTAAGTCATTGCTTATACTAATAGGGAGAAAATATACAACTGGAAGCCTTTACCTAGAATCTGGTGCAGGAGCATTCATATCTAGATGAACAGGAGTTGTGGCAGGTGATGAAGCTTCTTCATAGTTGTCAATGTTTTCCCGTGGTGTCAAATTTTGTGGTGACCTAAGGCGCAACTCCTTTATTTTAAGCTTAAGTGCTACACATTCATCATGAAGGTGATGAATAATCTACCTCTACCAAAATGTCTCTTCTAGCATTGTTAAAACCTGATACGATAGTCCATTAAATTGGATTTGAAGAGAATTCATAGAAGTGTGCATATCTACTATTTCCTCCTCCATCAAATCTATTTTCTTGGCCCAACACTTAAATCTACCATTCACCATAATTCTCAACGTCCACGGGGATGATCAAAATAACCAGAATGAGACTCTTGAAAGATTAACCAAGGAATTCGCCTCCAAGTTGAAAGTGACATGTTGAATAAGAATACACCTCCAAATATTGAAATCCCAACATGTGAGTCGAGCTATAATGGAACCAAATATTGAAATCCCAACATGTGAGTCGAGCTATAATGGAAGGATAACTCTTTGTACCTATTCGCCACCTTTGGTCATGATTACTGGAAGAAACATTAAAATCCATTATGCCCACATCCATCCCATATACACCCTAATGCAATAGTGGAAGCGAGGGATTAGACAATGCCCTGTTGGGGGATTTATGGAAGCACCCTAGAGTCACATGTATTGCATGTTGCTTTGTCCTTGATTCATATGTCATACATATGTCTTCCTTATGGATATTTCTTGAAGGTCAATTTAATTTAATGGGGTTCCAATGTGGAAAAAAACACCTTTTTCAACAGTGGCAGAAACCCAGAACATCATGGAATTGGGCAGGAGGAAAGAGTTCCATTGACGGATAATACCCTTGTTTGTTGTCTAGTGACCCAGTTAGTGTATCTATCCACATCCTGGTTCTTGAATCTAAGAACATGGAAGAATTCGATCTTGTGAAAAGTCTATATTTCTTTCTAGATTCTAAGAAAAATGGAGTACATATGGATTTTGTTTTAGAGAGAATTCAACCTTGCATGACTAATTGCCATTTTTGAATCTCCTACAACAATGAGATCAAAGATGCCATGCACATTTGCTAGACTTAGACCTTGAAATAGTGCATAGGATTCGGCTTGATTATTAAAATCATGCATGATACTCCAAGTGAAGGTGAATTCGATGTTTCCTCTAGGGTTGTAGATCACCTCACCCGCTCCTGCCACCCCACTATGGGAGAAAATTTTAAGATGGCGATTTTATTAGATATCATCATAAAATTTGTTTGGATTTATTGTTTTCAATTTATAACCATTTGGTGTCAAAAATAAATCATGACAATATTAAATTGAAACATTTTTACTCCCATATAGTTATATCATGAAAACAACAAATCCAAAAGTATGTTAGAATGAGAAGGATTCATCTAATAGGTAAATTTTATCATTGGTGAATCTTTGATTGGTGTTATCTCTCTTCAACCTCTCTTTTATGAGGTTGTTATTACTGATATGACTAACTATGTTTCGAAGTGGATGGACATTGATGTCTTTGAATTATTATTTTTTTGGCTAAAATGAAACTTGCACAAACATTTTTTAGTTGATATTTGTATAGAAAATGTGGTTGAGGAATCATTCTCTCAATAC
>ML777762.1:280793-318153 GCA_009831015.1 Picea engelmannii | reverse complement strand
TAGAAACACAATTATAGTTGACACCTCCACATAAAGTAATCTATGTGAGAATGAAAAGATCTATATAATTACAAAGACTTGTAGTTATGTAGAAACTCAATTCTTGTGGATGACTCCATGGAAAGTAATATATGCAACAATGAAAATATATATATAATTACAAAGACATATAATTATGAAGACGTTAATGGCAATTATTTCCATATAAACAAAAATTAACTAATGAAAAAATTTATAGGGTTTGATTTGAAGCGATTTTTTGAATCAATTTGGCTCAATTCTTTGTCGATTATTTTCTCTAAATATTCATCCTCTTTATCAGTAATATTGAGTAGGAGCCATAAAGATTGATTCTTCAATTTATCTCTGTGGTTGAAGATCTAATCTGATCTCAACGGTCCATTTTTGTTGAGTTCATATAATTGATTCATGTGATAAACAACATAAAAAGAAATTTGATCATGAACCTGACTAGGCTTGGTTATTGATAGAGTGAAGTCTAATTATAAAAATCCACTACATATATTAGTATTATGTATTTGATATTTTTATTACATTGAAACATTCTTGTGTCAGAAATAAAGTGAGGTTTATGAAAAACACAATAATGAGAAATTCAATGATGGAATTGGGTTCAATATTAAATAGTTTGGGAAAATGTTTTAGAACATTGTATTCAATGGTAGTTGTGATTATAGAAACATAATTCTTGTGGATAACTCCATGGAAAGTAATCTATGGGACGATGAAAAGATTGTATAGTTACAAATACTTGTAATTGTGTAGAAGCACAATTCTTTTGGATGACTCCATGGAAATTTATCTATGGGACAATCAAAATATCTCTATAATTATATTGGACATATAATTATGAAGATATCAATGAGGAGCACTTGTAGGTGATGTGTTATCCATTTTAAGTACTTTGAATGATATATATTAAATGTGATTCATAATTAAGTGAAAAAAAATGGAGTTTATAAAGTGAAAAAATCGGTTCTAGATGTGTCAATAAAGGAATCCAAAATTGCAAAATTATATTTTAAAAGTGCCAATATTCCACAATTGCAAAATAAAATTATGGAAGTGCCAATGTTGGTTTTCAAAAGTGCAAAAGAAAATTTTGAAAGTGGAAATATTGGCTTTAAAAAGTGCAAAATCATGTTTCAAAAGTGGGCCCAATATAGGATTCAAAAACGCAAAATCTGATTCTTGAAATACAAAAATTGAATCCAAAAATATAATTTTAGAACCTAATATTGACACTTTTGGAACTGGATTTTAAACTTTAGAAACCCCACTTTCGGACTATATAAAGATTTATTTTAGCCTATCTTCAGAAGGGATTAGATTGTAATCAATGACAGTTTAATGAAATTTGAGTTTTAGGAAGATCATAAAATCTCAATGGAAGCTCAAAGACCATATATATTGGTTAGTGGAGCTACACGTGAAATTGTGTAAAGTAAAACTAAAAAAGTATGTGGTTGATAGATTCAAAGATGTTAAACAATGATTGTAGACCATGGAAGACAAAATGAGTATACTTGAATATTATATTTATCATAATAGAGGACGGATTTTTCAAGAAATAAAATAAGTCTCCAAGTTACCACCGAAAATGGGGGTAAAACTATTTGTAGATGATAAATGGGAGAAGTTGTAGTCTGATGGACTATTTTAAGTTGTAGCCAAAGAAATTGTATAGAGATTCTGACATGGCATGTAGGAGATCGCTTTATCGATTAATGTTTGGGTTGATGGGCATTTACAACATTTGGACAAGAGGATTTCCTTCACTAGATAAAGGAAAGAAAATTGTCCCAATTAGATGATGAGATCACAGTATTATGGTTAAGTATTAGTACCTCCAAGAGGAAAGGTCAATAAAAAAATTTAAAGGAGCAAGTGAAGAAATATGGGGAGAACTATCAATGAACAAGAATATAATCAGACGATGATACAAAACATCACAAGGATGAGTCAAGATCATAATATATAATAACTTAAATTGATAGAAAAAGACAACTTTTAATCAAACCAAGATGAGTAGCTAGGATAATACCACTCACTCTGAGGTTTTATAGTCTTAGGTGTGAACACACCATTTTTTGTAATTAATAGTCATGTTTATCAAGCAACGTGATGTAATGGAAATGAGTTGATCAAACGTCGATAAAGGGGGCGCTTGATGTAATGATAAAATTTGACCAATCAACTAATTATCAAAGCTAACCATGTCGAGGGGATTCTAGCCTATTAATAGAGGAAACATTAGGATCTAGTTACACTCTTTCGTACATTGATTTTAAGACCTATGAATTGAAAACTATCAAATATAATGATACATGTTCCTAGTCATATCTTATGCTATCGATTTCAAGATAAGTACAACCTCTACTTATTTTGCAATGGATTCCCACCTACTACTAAAGTTTCCACACTTATATTTGTGTAGGATTGTTGTGATTGTGTTATGGATACATTGGTAAGATAGTATAAGTTATGGACATGTTTTTTTATCATTGTTTTTTTTAGTTGTTCAATTTATTAATGTTGTTGTGGTCTAGACAACCTAATGTTGGGTAGCTAATATAATTGATATGTTTAATCCCATAAAATAAATTGGTTAGGGATAGAATTCTTGGAATATTTAACTAACTTACTCAATTAGATAATAGGTGAATTGTATGTTTTATATGTTTATAGTTTGGTATCCATCTAATACCCAAAACACACCAAATGTTATGTTTCCATATTGGTAGTCATCAATAAAAATATATTCCCATTCTTGTCCATGTAAAATGAAACACTTAATGTTGGCACTCATAATTCTGGAAAGAAAATAAGATAGAGGATGGATGTCTATATGCGTTCCTTGATTGAAAATTTATAATAATTATCCTCGCCATCATTCATATCCTTATCATTATGTTGTTCAATATCTCGAAGGGGATAGGGATGATCATGATGATGATTCTATTTATGAGTACAATAATGAAACTCTCTCAATGACCTTCATCACCATCATCATCATCATCATTAGAGTCACCAACATCATCATTATTATCTTTATCATTATTTTGGTCACCAATCATGGACCCACTAATTGGTGGGTCCAATGGTGACCACCACAATTTTAATGATCTCAGTCTATGATACAATTATAATATGTTAAGTACATCATGAAAATTAAATATTAATATATGGAATATGTTTTCTACATGTAAGCAGTGACTCTAAAAAAAAAAAAAAATTACCAAAAGATATTATTTTCAGAGGCACCCACAACCAAAAATGTAGGAGCTATTATAGATTTTAGAGGTATTATCTATCCCCTAATTGCATTAATTTTTTTGTATCGAGATATTTGATGGGTTAGAAAACACTATTACCTAACATAACATAATTTAAATAAAAAAAAAATGAACACAATTTTAAACTTCCAAAATAGAAAAATGATAAATAGAAATGATTGTCTTTAAGTAAATATGATTAAATAATTTCATCAATAACCATGGATTAAAATATCCATAAACAACCTCTTGAGAGTATCTTTGAATGCATTAATATAAAAAGCAATATCTTTTATTTCATTTTTTCAAAATTATTTTTCATGAATTGTTTAAATCCTCTCCCAAGACATCTAATTTTCAATCTGTTCTTCTTTGTAAATATCACCCACCTACATGGAACTCCCAAAAATATTTGATCTCATTTTTTCAAAATTACTTCACATGATATGAATGAATTATTTAAATCTTTTTCAAAACATATTAATTTACTATTTTCTCTTCTTCATAAACATCACCCACCCACATATAGTCAATTACCTAAATTTTTCAAATTAGATCATATGATATGAATAAATTGTTTAAATCTTTTTCAAGACATACTAATTTACTATTTTCTCTTTTCTCTTATTCATAAGCATCACCCACTCACGTATAATCAATTACCTAAATTTTTCATAATATTATACTTGAAAAATATTAAAGTCACCCATCCACATGGAACTCATGTAGTGAGTTATCCAAATTCTTCATAATATTGTATTTGAAAACATTAAAACTCACCCACCTACATGGAACTCCTCCTTTAATCATAATATTGTACTTGAAAAGCATTAAAAGTTACCCTCCCACATGGAATTCCTTTACTCACTTACCCAGACTCTTCGTAATATTGTGCTTGAAAAACATTAAAAAGATTAAGATAAATTAACATATCATTTAATTTTTCATGGTTCCACCTAAATTGTTTTTCAAAAATTAACATATAGTTTAATTTTCCAACTAGATTGTTGGCGCCCTATAACATTAAAAAAAAGACTTTCATAGTCAACAGTACTCGTTAAAAAATAATGATAATGTTAAAAAAATTAAGATATGTATTACTCCTCTCGAGACAAAATCAATAATTGTCCTCAAGACTTTTGTAACATACTCAACATTCATCATATGGAATCTCCAACTAATTTAAGATACTGAGGTACATGATGGACATTTCAACTCTGATGTGTTTTGGCATGAGTGGGCTTTAAAATGTTACAAAGCATATACTATTTATATTTCTCTTTGTACAGGGATTGTAAGGGTCTAATCAAAAGGAAAAATGATAAGGAAAAAGAAAATCTTTGACTATGATGTTGCATTTAGGTATGAGTGAGACCTCTAGATGTTTGTATAGCTTAAAAAGCCCAAACTATTTCAATACTATTTATAGTTCTCTTCCTACAGGCCTTGTAGGACGAATTTAAAAGGGATTGTAAGGGTCTAATTAAAAGGAAAAATGATAAGAAAAAAGAAAATCTTTGAATATGATGTTGCATTTAGGTATGAGAGAGATCTCTAAAAAGCCCAAACTATTTCAATGTCGCATTGTATAGGACGTGCAATTTTAAAGTGATTGTAAGTGTCTAATCGAAACGAAAATACATGAAAAAATTATATTTATTAAATATATTGCTTTGAAACAATATATATTAGTTAAAAAAAGAAAAGATCACTTTGAAAGGAATATTTTGTTTTCGTTTTCTTTTCCAAGACTATTGAATCAAATATGCTGAAAATTAACTTGGAATTCAAATCTAACTTCGTGGTAAGGGTTTACTTAGGTTTCATCTTTAATTTAAATATGCTTTAAATTAATTTGGATTTAAATTTGTGTTAAGGATTTATTTGGTTTTTACTTTCAATTTAAAGATGATAAAGATTTAATATTTTATAGTGACATATGGTTTATGAAGTCAATGTGTTGTATCTTAACCAATGGACTCTAGATTTATGAAGTCAATGTGTTGTATCTTAACCAATGGAGTCTAGATTTTGATTTAGAGGGAGATATTCCATCATTTGTTTATGTATAGGTAAGAATACCTCATCTCCTTCTTAATTTTTGGGACTTTGAGATCTTTGAGAAAATGAAGAATAGCTTTAATCAATGGATTTTAGATTTTAATTTAGAGGGAGATATTCCATCATTTGTTTATGTATAGGTAAGAACACATTGTTGAAATGTTGTTCAATACTAAGAAGGGGGTAAATTAGTATTGTTTCTTTTTTCTAATTTTAATTAATTATTTAATTATTAAAATTATTAACCATAACAATTTATCAACAAGAATGTACAATATACATAATTAAATGTAACAATCATGAAAATTATATTTCTTTTACAAGATACAACTTGTACGAGACATCAATCTCCATTCTTTTGAGCACCAAATCAAGGAGATACCAATCTCTTGTTTTCAAGCACTAACTTGAGGAAGCTACAACTCCCTATAAATCAGGCTCCAACCTGTAGAGGAATCCAATCCTTTGTTTTCAAGCAACAACTTGAGGAAGTTGCAACTCCCTGTTATTCAAGCTCCAACTTGTAGAGGACTCCAATCCTCCCTTGCTCCACCCTTCCACCCTCACTTCATGAGCATATTTCAAATTTTAATTTCTTCCTTGGACTCTGCCTTTGTTTTTATCTTTTGAATTAGCTTCCAAAGACCCCCTTCTTCTTCACCATATTTATCTGTTTATATAGTCTTCCAAAAGGTGTATGATATTGAACCTATGTGTCTCTTTGTAAAAGAGAAAATGAACCAATGTGCCTTTTCATTTTATTAATAAAATAACAATAATGTTGTCATTTTCATTAAGAACAGATTTCCTCCTTTGTTTATTACTCTATGTAAAAATCTCTACAATTAAAGTTTGTAAGCCCATTTGCATATGTATAATTTGCATACCTTATGATTGAATCACAGGTATGGATTGACTCTTCTATTTTGATCCTACGCTTCCACTGCATCCTCGATTCTTCAATAGATTAGTTTCAAGCTTTAATCTTCTCTCTTGTCCCTTTCTTGTATCGAACATTGGGTAGATGCTAATTTTTTGGCCCCCTTTCCAATAAGACTAAACAATGTGACTAATAGCTAGATAAACAAAGTGCAAGGCATGTTCTATACTCTAGCCCATGGGCACTTCTTCTTTTTTCACCAAGTGACCATACATTATGACCACGTGTTATTTCAATTAGCACTTTAACCCATCGCAGCTTCATATTCCATACGACTTTGGACTGTGACCGAGAGAGAACACACAGTGCTTATTTTGGCGTTTAAACAAATAAATGATTCGGATTTAATCAACCATGGAGTGGATGGTCCACATGAATTTCGCATTTGAAACATGGACTTGAATTATTCCCAAGCTAAAATGTGATCAAACTTAATGTTGACGCATGGAAAGTTAAATTTAGCATAATGTTACTTATACGCGTCCACCTTTGGTAATTAACATTCGTGCTATTTCAAACATGAATTCGATTAAATCCATCCAATTGTGCTTCCATTTTGATCCAATGATCAATGTTGATTTCTAGATTTGACAATTCCTGAGACTTTGGTCCAATGATCTAACGATCACAATGAGATTTCTTTCATTTTTCTCACACTTATTACGACATTCAGAGCATTTATCCTTACAATAAGAAGAAAGAAAATCCCAGGTAGATTAGGATCATGTTTCTTTTGATCCCTGTATTTATTTGATGTATTGATCATTCCATCCTTGTCACTGTTTATCCACCTTCTTGGAGGCAATTCTCATAAAAGGTCTTATATGCCCTAAGAGAATATCTTTGGCCTTGCTTTCATTCACTTTGAGAATAGATGACCATGATTTGTAAACGTCACTCTTCATAATATCTTCTACAACAAAATTCTTCAAGAACTAAGTGATGAAGGATATGTGAAGCATCTCCCTTGTTGAGATATTTATATCAAACCCTTGACACCTACTGTATTTTATTGAAGCACCAGAATTTGATCATTTCTCCTTGCATTTAGAGCATAGTACATAGTGATAATTTCTTTGAGGTTCCATTGTAAATTTCTTCCAATGATATCTTCAAGGATGAACAACAAACTTTTCTTGGGACATTTATCATTTTCAATGCCTCTTTTAATAAACCTTGTCTTATTAACTCCTCTATCTTTGACTTGTATGGATCCATATTGGATTATCCATTTATAATGATGATCATATTGACCCTCTTTAAAATCAATGCCAACTCCATAACACCATGTCCAACACTGACCATATTGACCCTCTTTGACATCAATGCCAACACCATAACACCAGGTCCAACATTCTCCCCATTTGGCATTGATGGCAACAAAATAAAAACCCATTTTCCATCTTAACTTGGTTTTATTGTTTATTCTCCCCCTTTTACAGTAATGGTAAAAGGGATATTTATTTTCTCCCCTGAGGTTATACTCCCCATGTCCATGTACTCCTTTTCTGATGAAGCTTGTGCAATTTAATTAGATATGGATATTACCCCCATTTTTTGTCTAAGGTTTTCAAAAGTACTTATGGGAAGAGGTTTTGTGAATATATCTGCAATATGTTCTTTAGTATCCACATATTCCACTTTAACCATTTTTAGAGAAACTTGTTCCCTTATAAAATGAAATTTAATTGGGATATGCTTGGTTTTTGAGTGCATGACGGGATTTTTAGAAAGGTTTATAGCATTGGTATTGTCACAGTTAATAAGAATTGGATGATCATACTTTACTTGTAAGTATTCTAGAGTTTGTTTCATCCAAATTACTTGAGTGCAGCAGGAGGCAGCAACAATATATTCATCTTATGATGTAGATAGTGATATGGATGATTGGTTTTTACTTATCCATGACACAAGACTTTTTCCTAGGAATAATGCTCCTCCATTGATGCTCTTTCTGTCATCAATACTTCCTGCCCAATATGCATCAGTATATGCAGTTAATGTTAAGTCTTCTACTTTTGGATACCATAATCCAAAATCCAAGGTGCCTTTGAGATATCTAAAAATCCTTTTAACTGCCTTCATATGTGTCTCTTTAGGTGCAGATTGAAATATGGCCACTAATCCTACAACTTGCATGATATATGGTCTTCTTGTTGTTTTGTATAATATGTTACCAATCATTGATTTGTACATGGTTTGGTCCACTTTTAGTGATTCATCATATTGTTTTAGTTTGCATCGTGTAATCATAGGAGTGCTCATAGGTTTCAAATTTCCTCGACATTTCTTTAATGTATTTGGTTTGAGATATGAATATGCCTTTGTATGATTGTCATAATTATAATCCCAAGAAGAATTTCAGTTCACCAATCATGGACATTTCGAATTCTTTTTGCATTTATGTAGCAAATTGTTTACTTAGAGGGTTTAAGTTACTTCCGAAGATCATATCATCCACATATACTACAACAATAATCATATTCTAATTTTCAATTTTAGTGTAAAGATTGTTGTCAATAACTACTATTTTGTGTCCTTGTTGTTGTAGATGATTATCAAGTCTTGAAAAACATGCTCTGGGAGCTTGTTTGAGACCATACAATGCTTTATTTAATTTACATACATAATCTTGATTCTCTGATAACATAAATCATTCAAGTTGTTCTATATAAACTCATTCCTCTAAATTTTTATTTCAGAATGTTGATTTGATATCCATTTGATATATTTTAAAGTTTTTAAAGCATGTTAATGCCAAGAACATGTTGATGGCTTCTAATCTAGCTACTGGGAAAAATGTTTCCTCAAAGTCAATCCATTCTACTTGAGCATATCCTTTGCACATCAATATTTCGTTATTCCTTATAACTTGATGTTGTAGGTGAATCCCCCTATGGACAAGTGGATTCCCTCTTGGTCTCTAGACTCCTAAGGACAAGACAAAAAGTGCTTAACATGGACACTGACTTCCTTTTAGATCTAATCAAGCTAATGAATGAAAGAGAAGGAGAAATATATGTACCTTATGAACGACATTTGTCCTTGCAAAGTTCTGGTTGAGCTTCGATCCTGAGCTCCCTGATAGGTCCTGCAAAACAAACAAGGATACAATGGACTTCCTACTCTACTGAGATTAGCTCAATCATAGATCCATCTACTGTATACAAACTCATATGGAACAAGCAAAAGTTTGAAAGAAACAGGCTAAGCATTGATTATTTAATGAGAACAAGTAAAAGTACTTACAATCCTTTAAATGAAGGTGCATAAGCCTCTTCCAGTTCTCCTTGTCCAACCCCTTTACTCAAGTAATATCCATCGATTGCTTTGATGGCATCTCACTCATGAGATCATAAGTTTCACATCTCCAATCTCCATTGTCAATACCTTCTTATGAGATCATAAGTTAGTTATAATTCTCAATCTTCCTTGTACCTTTCACCATGAGAAGGCCTCCTTATATAACCTTGGAGAGGTCCAACCACTTGAGAGATATTTGAGATAAGTTGAGGATTCCTCTCCTTCAGTTGAGGATATTCCCTAAGATCATGCCTTTACCATCTATTCAAATCCAACTACCATCGAGAGTTGAGGGATTCTTCCCTGATTAACAAACCCAGAATTTGCCAAAAAAAAGGGTAGTGCTCCCCCAAAAGGGTGCACAAGACACTCAAGAACTCCCCCAAAGAGGCTCAGGGAGCGTCGGCACTCCCTGATAGTGGGTAGGGGAGCGATCCTCTCCAAAATTCAGTTTTTGAGTGTTTTTTCCATGGAAAAAGGTTTGTACTCCATGTCAAGTGATTTCTCTTCTTCCAAACTAACCTTTGAGGTGTCTTAAGTGTCTTTATGATGTCGTTAGAAGCACGACATATGAAATATGGCGGTATGATGTTTTTGACACTTGCAACACTTGTAGTCAAGATGCGACACTTGCAGACAAGATGTGACACTTACAACACTTGTAATGACGACACTTGCGACACTATCAAAGTGAGTAATTTTGAGGTGTAGCAGATTGCCCCCCAAAGTATGAAGTTAGAAGATGATGATGACTGAAATACTTTGTAGACTTTTTCAAGCAAGGGTATGGATGCAAAGAAACCGAAAAAAGTTGCACACAACCATCAAACAAATATTATGACATGTTTCAAAACCCAAGGTAGGTATACCTATGCTTGAGTGATAAAGACGTTTTAGGTATGGCCACCATAAAATACACTATGGATCCATAATTATATTGACAAAATGGTATAGCCACTGTAGATACATTGTGGATCTATACTCCTATGACCTGAACTGATCGTATCCATGAAGAATACACAGTGGATCTACGAAATGACAAGACATAGCCACAACCAATACAAAGTGGATCTATGTAACAGTATATGTGTCATAGTTCAAGAGAACTCCTTCACAACCTAGGCAAAGTACATATAAGAATGATGAATCAACCCAAGGTCTTCTTACCGATCCCGATGTAGTACGAATCTAACCATGTGAATAGATGTCTTGATGTCGAACATGGCAGAAACCACTTGATTATCGATCAATGATGTAAACCGTTAACAAGCGCGAGGGAAATCACCATTGATGTCAATGATTCCCAAGGTACTCTAGTACATTTTGACGAATGTGAATAGATGAGATGAAGTCGAACATCCATGGAATCATTCGATCAGAGGTCAATGATGTAAACCCATTGTCATACATGAGGAGGCATGCCATTGAGGCATACAGGTCCCAAGGTACTAACTGGTTTCTAAGTCTGAGTCCCTGGATAATGTGTTGAAGTCGACAGGAATAGACTCGTCGAAGGAGGGCCTTGATGTATCCCCCATCAACGACATGAAACAGACACAGAGATGTAATTGGTAGATCAAATGAACATGGACTGACATGGGTATTGAAATAGGATATTTGTGATGGTTGACTCTCGAGGCAGATACTTCCCTTGAACATTGAGGCACATCAGCAAAAACATGACATGGACCAAAACTTGATAATCCAGTGGATGTTGTGACTTTCGTCAAGTGACCCAAAGGAGTAAAAGAAACTCAAAGGATTGGCTCAGTGTAGAGGTTTAGTGGATTAAAATGTGTGCAAAGACAAAGTGTCGTGTTCAAGGGCGACCGTAAGAGTTACTGGTAATGTTCTCAAAAAATTGCTCGGCTTGCTTCTTTCAATTTTTTCCCCCATCCAGATAGACGAGTACCTCTTTTTAATTTAATGAGCTCGAGGAGGGTAACACATGCTCAATATGACTCACCTTAGGTAAGTCCCTCTTCCTTTGTTTAACAAACTGGAAGAAGTAAGGGTTTGATCCCATATGGGCCCTTCAATGTATGGTTGTTTAAAGAGTCTAGAGAAGGTAAAATCGGTGATTTTTCATATTTAGAGAGTCTGAAAACAACTTAAAGGCGACTCTAATGTTGTCCTTTTTTCATAATGTTAGTCTCGCGAGGCCAAAAAAAAGATAAATTACTACTCGAAAGATGTCCTTTCAAACCTTTTAACGAGTGGGAAAGGAAGCAAGATCACTCGGCAATATTTTCATGTTTAGAGAGTCTGAAAAGAGCTCAAAGATGACTCGGGGGGGTTCCTTTTTTGTTTAACCATGCGAGTCCGAAAAAGTGATAAACGTCTACTCAGTTACATTCTCATGTTTTACGAGCACGAGAAAGAACAAATACTAAGCTCGGTATGCCCCCATCTTGAAAGTTGGGAGATTAACTCTAGAATGATCATCAAAGACTGGAGACATGCCCTCCAAGCTTCAATTCATTCACCGACTTTGAGGTTGTCACCAATTTCTCTACTAGATGGAGAAAAATGATAAGGGTGGATGAAATAAAGGTTCAAGAGAGGTGACTGCTTCATTTTTTAATGAGCTTGACACAGAAAAAGAACTATGCTCAGGGCCCTGGGTTCAATCCCCAAATTGATGTTTCATTTTTTAACAAGCTTGCTACAAAGAGGAAAACTATGCTCAAGGCCTCTGTTTCATTTTTTAACGAGCGTGTGACAGAGAAAAGAAACTATGCTTGTGGAATCTTCTTGATCATGGCTTCCAAGAGAATAACGCTCTAGAAGGACACCATGTGAAGGGACAAAACTCGGTCATGGCTTCCAAGAGATCTTCACTGGATGGAAGAAAAACACTTTGGAAGGAATACATGTCGAGGGTCGTGACAGGAGTAAGGAGATCAGGCTCCAATAGCCCCACCGAAGAGATCACCATGTCAACTACCAGATCCAAATCATCGAAAGTTGAAGGCATGGGAGATGATGGAAAATCGACATCAGGAGGGGAGATAGACTGTATATCTGCCCGAATTTCTTCACGAGGGGGAAAAAAAAGGAGAGATGATGGTTATCATCCCGAGGTAGCTCGTCAATTCTCAACATTTCCTTAATAGATTCATCAGAAGGAAAAATTCAATAAATGTAGTTAATCGCAGATGACAAGGAACTTAACCGTGATGGCATTGAGTAACTATCGGGTGCCAATAGATGTTGGTCATTCGACGAGGGAGAAGGAGATTGGATAGAAACGTATGATTTTTCGGTTGGACTAAGTGGCACGGTGTCACCTAGTGCATCGAATTCCAATAGACTAGGTACAATCCAAGGGTCAGATGATTCCAAAGATTGATAAGCCGCGGTCAAAATCATATCGACAGTAGAAATATGATGTGTAGTCCGTGGAAGATGTGTAGGGAAGGCACCCATGAGGCTAGAATATTTCAGTAAGCCAACACCAACACGTTCATGTGTGATCTTGTGATCTCCCAAGAAAGGAATATTGTTGGTAGTGAGAGCACGAGCATCATTCATGCAAAAATCCAACTGATCAATAGTGACAATTTTTCCTAATGAGGAAATTGTACACATCGAAAGACCGACGAGGAAATGGAAGTCATAGCATAAAACCAAATTCTTTCAATTATCAAGTTGTAATCGAGGGGAGCATCGACTACCTCGAGATCAAAAGTGACAGTTTTTCCACCCAATTGGATGGGCAAGGACTTTAAAATACCATGGGGATGAAAATCTTTCCCATCGAAAGAGCATAACATCATTGGGTATTTTTTAAGTGTGGGTGATTTTAAACCTTTCCAACATGCTAAATACATGACACAAGTTGAGGCTCCCTCATCCAGAATAGTTCGGTGGATTTGTTGATTGTGAAAAACAACATCAACTTGGAAAGCAATTTGGTGGGAGAGTCAAGACACATAATTGTCCAAGTTAAACATGATATGGTTGGACAACTTAGGATCAACAACACCAATAACAGCCAAGAGCATTCTACGTTGACTGGGGCAGTGCTGTAGAACTTCTAACATAGACATAGCACACGGTGCTTGAGCCAAATCTTCAACAATGTTGTAGTTCTGGGCAGCACGTGAACTAGGATTAAAGGTAGCTTTGCAGATAGTTCTCTTAGGAGGGTGTAAGATAGAGTCGAATGTAGGTTTCTCAATCTGAAGTGGTCCAGACGGAGGATTAATTGATGGAGGACTAACAGAGGACGGTGATGAATCTAGTAAAGTGTCGATACCGTTAGTGTCTTTTCCTTTGTCAGGGTTACCTGGTGTGTCATATGTCTTAGAGTGAGTGTTCAAATTAATCCCATTAAACATATAAATATGTGCACTTGTTGAGGCCTCATCATGAGGATGGCTAGAACTTCCCCCAGGAGAGGGGGTTTGAGCAACCATGGATTGTTGCTGTGGAAAAGGCTGAGTAAGCACAGAAGGTTGTGAATTTCCCTGGAAAATTTTGGCCACTTCATTGCGATGTGGACAATATCGAGTGTAGTGATCATCACCAAAAATGATACAGGGGAATTTTAGTTTCCGTTGTGGTTGATTTTCGGTAGCAGGTGTTTGAGCTTGATTTTTTGTTTGTTCATTGTTATTAGTATTTTTTTATTTATTTTTTGTCTTCTTCTTACCTCCAGATTGTTGTGAATGGGGCATATTGAATTGCATTCACCTCAGATATCTGAGTTTGGGGGGAGGTAGAGGAGAGTGCAGTCGATTGGGAAGTAGATTGAGTTTTGACAGAATCGATAACACCATCCGCATGAGATGAGGATGACGACTTGGATGGATCGGTATTAGCTCGAGCAACATTCGGAAGAAAATCATACAAAGTACCATATTGTGAATAAACCAAATCTGAGTACTAAGCTCGAGCGATGGTTTCTTCCTTGGTGACTGCGCCACCCATAGCGACATCGTGAGCGATCAAGGGTAAAAGTGATTTAGTAAACCATTCTGACAATAATATGTCAGGAATGGTTACCTTGATCATCCTTCATCATCATCTCCACTCATGAATATGATCATAGATATGCACAGAGTTAGTTTGACGAAGGGAGGTCAAGAGTTCAGTACCCGCCTTGTAGTGAATAAGTAGTTGAAAGTGCGTGAGGAAATACATGGCAAGGGAATTGAAATCATGAAAAGAAGCACGTGGTAGTTCAATATACCACTTTGTTTTTGATCCCATAAGTGTTCGCTGGAAACGACGCAAACATATAGAATCATCCATGAGGGAGTTTGATGAACACCACAAATGGAAAGTAATCACATGGTTATTTGGATCTTCTCTAGATTTTCCATCAAATTTCGGAATATCAGAAGGAAGTTTAGCTGGAATAACTAGCCAAACCAATGAATGAAAAATAGGATCATTAGTTAACTGAGAAAAGTCTGGGAGATCTAGAGTCGCAAGGGAAGGTAGTTGTCGGTTAATTTGCGGATGATACTGGTGTGGCATAGGAACACCAGTAGGACCATAAACTGGGTTAGGTGGATATTTGTAACCAGTAGGCCCTCCTACATACAGTTGTTGTTGACCAGGATAAACAGGATTCGATGATGGTTGAGAAACATTTGCATAACCCAGTGGGTTATGAGAATTATAAGTCGGGTGATTCATTTTCCCAGAAAGAGGATGAACATTGTGCCCTTGAGGATGGTAAGGAGAAGATCCCAGAGGCAGATGCATGTTAGACCCATGGGGAGGATAATGATGTTTTCCTTGAGGACTCCAGATGGTGTTTGGGATGTCGCTCGGATAAGGTTGTCCATAAGATAGCCCGGAAGGAACATGATTTGATACTCCTCCTTATGGTTTATGATATAAGTGCCCCCCAACATGGGGTTGGGTAAATGTGCCTCTGAAAGATAGTCCCCATGATTGTGAAGGGTTTTCAAAAGATGAAGTTTTCCCCCCTCCCAGTGGTGGATTAACGACCGGGGTATGACTGGCAAAGGGAGGTTTCCCTCCGGGAAGAACATGAAAAGGGGGTTGTCCCCCAGGAGGGGTAGTCCCACCATAGGATGGTGGTATTCTAGGAGGGACAAGTCCACTAGATGGTGATTTCCCTCCAGTCGATTGTATTTGGTTGGCAATGTTCTACATTCTCAGGTGAAAAGATGTCCCAGCAGGATTGTGCGGAACATGTGGAGTTGTAGAGTGAAAGTTTGTAAAAGCGGGGGTAGGGATCGAAGTGCCTTGGGAATGAGTAGAGGTGATGAGTCCAACATTAGGATATACTTGTGTTGATGCAACAATAGGGTTAATGACATGATCGATGGGGTGATTCATAGTTTGACCAGATGGCCCACTTTCAATAGGAGGATCATTAGGATTAAAGGGTTGTCGAAAGGATACGAAATTCTCATAGAGATCACATCCTGATAAAGTCCTCCATACAAAACTAGCAAGTGTGGTATTTGTATCTACTGTAGTGGCAGGACAAACAGGAGGCCTATACTCATCACCAAAGGTTGGTTCTGTGGATCCCATATATGTTTCAGTAAAAGCTCTCTCAGGAAACTCTGGGACCTCTTCGTCTATGATGTTCCCAAGGGAGTCTAAACGAAGAAAAAGTGGTTCGAGAGGGGTTACCAACACAGATGTAGTACGAGGAGTGGGATTCTCAACTGTAACCAAAGCACCCTCTGAATTGTCTAACTGAGAAGCAACAACACTCCCAGCGTCAGATTGATTTTCTACCTCTCCACGGTAGTTGTCTTCTGGAGGGTTAGGAGGTAAGGGTTGGTAGCCTTTCGGAGGCAACCCTTGCATCCTACATGATCGACGAAGACCTTTATCATCTACAAGATCATTTTTAGAGAATAATAGTACACGCTAAAAATATAGGGCCAACTAACAAAAAGAAACAGCATACGCTAATAAAATCTAGGAATCAAAACGAAGCAAACAAAACTTCTCTCGATGATCATACTAGTTGGTGATGAAATCCAACATCACATGATCAAGTCAAGAAGGGGCTAGGATATGGTGGGACATTTACAATGGTGACCTGCTTTATGGACTTTCACCTTGGTGCAATATTCCATGCAGTAATTGTGGATTTACCCTCCAAGGAGCCCGAGTCATTTTGACCAATGTCTATCCCAGGTACAGTGAGACTTCCCTTCACTGTCACCTCATGTAAATACCTAAGGATTATGGCAAATACGAACACCAACTCGCAGTCAGCCCCTGGCGGGTACAGTTGACAATCCAATCTGAATGTATGGATAGGATAACAAGTCTGAAATCAACTCGAGAGGCTTCCACACATAATTGTGGATATACCTTCAAGTGACCCCCAATATATGATCCAACCACTACAAATAGTTGAACCATAGAGGGATAATCTCCGTAACTCACCCGAATGTGACCTCGTGTGTAACCCCTGTGTGATAGGGGGATCCCATAAAGCCTATACGACAATTGGATTTGACTCTCCCTATCTCAGGATGATAATGTTCATTTTGAAAAATTTGGAGAGTTGTACTCACAGCCTAATCCAAAGTGTTAATCCTAGTATAATGTTGGTGGAAGATACTAAAAACAAAAATGTTCTAGATAATTTTTAATTAGCATTGATTTTATGGTTGTTCTTTACTCAAAGGGTTTATGACAATGAAATTGATGGTATGATGACTCAATTCCCAAAAATGCGCAAGAAGATGATAAGAAATCGTTTCTTTCTATGAATGGCTAAGGAAAGGAGAAAAGTTGTTTTCACTATCAAACACTAATATGCAATGTCCTCAATCAATTTGTTTCTCACTCAAATCCAATGCAATGCTAAAAATTTTAGAAACGTATTCTAATATCCAAACCAATCACTAAAATATGTCCTTTTTCTTATATGTGTCATATGCAAGACTTCTAAATGTCAATCAAACTTCAAGATTAAACAATCAGAAGCAAACCTCACACAAAACAAAAAATACACTCTCGTTGTGAAATAGACAAGAAGGACAAAGATAACCAAATTGCAAACAAGAACCAAAAATCCTCAAACAAAAGAGAAATGATGGAAAGTTGACTTCAAATATCAAATGAAAAGTTCACAGACCTTTGGATTTCCTCACAAAAGTTTTCACTCGATCAGATAAAGGAGAAGAAAACAACAAGTTAACTCCAGGTCAGCAAAGACAAAGAGTGACTTCAAAGCAAGGAAAGAAAATGTCAAATTCCAAAACAAAAGAGGATGAATTCTCAGAAATAAGGGAATTTGAAAGCCAATATCAAGATGGAATGAGAGCATGGGACCTTGAGCAAATGTCAAAACCCAGAAATAGCTTCAAAAGATGAAAATTATGGAGAATTTCTCACAAAAATGGGGTAGCGCTCTGGTGTAAGGGGCACCAGAGCGTTTCATCACTCTATGTAAGGTTACAAGGGAGTGCTATCACTATGACAGCAAAAGGAGGGGATCACTCTGCTCCAAAAACTCAGAAAAAAGCCCAAAAACTCAAAAAATGAAGGAAATTCAATCAATCAGGGTGATCTTGATGACATAATGAGGAAATCAAACAAATCTAAGAATAAAAAGGTGTAGAATATAAAATCAGTGGGAAAAGGGCCAGAACAAGATCTGGGAATGGAAACCAAAATCAGAGCTCCACCCCAGTGGAGTCGCCAATTTTTGTTGTAGGTGAATCCCCTTGTGGACAAGTGGATTCCCTCTTGGTCTCTAGACTCCTAAGGCCAAGACAGAAAGTGCTTAACATGGACACTGACTTCCTTTTAGATCTAATCAAGCTAATGAATGAAAGAGAAGGAGAAAGATATGTACCTTATGAATGACGTTTGTCCTTGCAAAGTTATAGCTGAGCTTCGATCATGAGCTCCCTGATAGGTCCTGAAAAACAAACAAGGATACAATGGACTTCCTACTCTACTAAGATTATCTCAATCATAGATCCATATATTGTAGACAAACTCATATGGAACAAGCACAAGTTTGAAAGAAACAGGCTAAGCATTGATTACTTAATGAGAACAAGTAAAAGTACTTACAATCCTTTGAATGAAGGTGCAACAGCCTCTTCCAGTTCTCCTTATCCAACCCCTTTACTCAAATAGCATCCACTGATTGCTTTGATGGCATCTCACTCATGAGATCATAAGTTTCACATCTCCAATCTCCATTGTCAATACCTTCTTATGAGATCATAAGTTAGGTATAATTCTCAATCTTCCTTGTACCTTTCACCATGAGAAGGCCTCCTTATATAAACTTGGAGAGGTCCAACCACTTGAGAGATATTTGGGATAAGTTGAGGATTCCTCTCCTTTAGTTGAGGATCTTCCCTAAAATCATGCCTTAACCATCTATTTGAATCCAACTACCTTTAGGAGTTGAGGGATTCTTCATTGATTTGCCTCAACAAACCCATAATTTGCCAAAAAAAGGGTAGCACTCCCCCAAAAGGGTGCACAGGGCACTCAAGCACTCCCCCAAAGAGGCTCAAGGAGCACCAGCACTCCCTATCAGTGGGTAGGGGAGCGCTCCTCTCCAAAATTCAGTTTTTTAGTGTTTTTTCCATGGAAAAAGGTTTGTACTCCCTGTCAAGTGATTTCTCTTCTTCCAAACTAACCTTTGAGGTGTCTTAAGTGTCTTTATGATGTTGTTAGAGGCACGACATATGCAAGATGGCAGTATGATGTTTTTGACACTTGCAACACTTGTAGTCAAGATGCGACACTTGCGGACAAGATGTGATACTTACAACACTTGTAATGACGACACTTGTGACACTATCAAAGTGAGTAATTTTGAGGTGTAACACTTGACCATCTTCACTAAATTTATTTTTAAAAATCCATTTGGTCCCTACCACATTTTTATCTTTTGGTATTGGGACTAGCTACTGGGTCTGATTTTTCTCTATTTGATCAAGCTCTTCATTCATGGGTTTGATTTAGTCTTCATCTTTGATAGCCTCTACAAATGTTTTGGGTTCTATTAGGGAGATAATTCATTTTTCTAATTCATATGTTATCCTTCTTCTTGTTTCAACTCAATCACTTTTGTTGCCTATGATTTGACTTTCAAGATGATTTATTTTTACTCTCCTTGATGGTGATTTTGAATCTTGTCTTGGTAATTCTTCCTCTTCCTTTTCTTCTTCACTTTGTGATTCATCCTCTTGTATTTATTCAATTTCTTCATCTTCATCATCATTTATTCTCCTTTCATCAAATACTAAATTATCTTGAGATTTTATTCTTCTTGATTTTAGATCATCCACTTTTACATTGCACTTTCCACAATTTTATGCAACCTCGAGTTATACCATCTATATGCCTTTTTTTTGGATGAGTAACCAAGTAATATGCCTTCATATGATTTGGAATCGAATTTTCCTACGTTATCATCATCTCTCTTAATATAGCATTTTCTCTCAAAGACTCCAAAATGTTTGACTAATGTTGGTCTGCCAAACCACAACTCATATGGTGTTTTTTCATGGTTAACTCTAAGATTTGTTATGTTAAGTGTGTACAATATTGTATACATTGCTTCTCTCCAATATATATCTGGGAGTTTGGCTTCATTTAACATATTTATGGCTGCTTCTTGAACAGTTCTATTTTTCCTCTCAGCAACTCCATTTTGTTGAGGAGTTCTCAAGTTGAAAAGTGTCTTGAAATTCCATGAGTTTCACAAAACTCATTCAACTCATTTGAGGTAAATTCCCCTCCATTGTCTAATCTTAGGCACTTGATTTTGAGATCAGACTCATTTTCAAAATGTGCTTTGAAGACTTTAAATTTTTCAAATGCTTCTGATTTCTCTTTGAGAAGAGATACCCAGGTCATTCTTGTATAGTCATTAATGAATAAAATGAAGTAATGTTCACCTTCTATGTGTTTAGTTCTTGTTGGTCCACAGAGATCAGTATGAACAAGTTATAAAGGTTTTGATGTAGAGTATTATTTTGTCTTGAATCTTAATTTTGTTAGCTTTCCATTTTGACAATGCTTACAAACATAGTTTGAAGGTTTTATAATATTTGGAATATCTTTCACAACTTCATTTTTACTAAATTTTATCAAGTTATCAAAGCTTATGTGTCCCATTCTTTTGTGTCATAATCAACTTTCGTCTATTTGTCCCATGCAATATTTTTCTTATTCTTTTATGTTTAATATATATCCATCGCTTGGTGTCCTAGGTGCAACAATCACTAATTTTCCTCAGCCTTCTTTTCTAATCTCGCATTTTTTAGAGTCAAATATGAGTATGTGTCCTTGATCACATGTTTGGCTCACACTGAGGATATTAGGCTTCAAATTTTCAATTAATAGTACATTTTCTGCATTATCTTTGTTATTTCCCAGACTGACTATACCATTTCCAAGTATCTTGGCAAAGACATCATCTCCAAATGTAACCCTTCCTTTTTCTTTCCTTTTCAGACTAAGGAATTTGTCTTGATCTCTTGTCATATGCTTTGAACATCCATTGTCAACATACCATTGGTTTATTTTATTTTTAGCATATAAGGCTACCTTACACTCTGTCTCCTTTTTTTCCATGTCTTTTTATGATTTTCTTATTGAATGTTAGAAATATTCATGGGATGCTTTGGTAGTCTACAATCACTAGCTTTGTGACCATAATTGTTTCATTTGTAGCATTCAAAATTGCAATCTTGTAATGGGGAGAATGAATTATAGTTTCTATTCCCTTGATTATTATTATTCTTGTTGTTCTTATAACCATATATTTAAACAGGTTTATGATTGTTCTTTCCATAAGCTCTACAATCTAACGCTTTGTGCCCAAAATTATTGCAAGAGAAGCAATATCCAAGAAAGAGATGTTGATACCTTTTGGGGGGAGTCTTTCTTGTAATTGTATTATGTTTGTATTAATTTTCTTTTGAAAGGAGAGCAGATTTATGTTGATTAGAATCAATCTTTGTTTTTCTTTCTTCCTTTTTGAAAGAACTCTGAAGGGAAGTTGTATAACTTCTTGGATTTTTATCTGTTTCCTGAGATGTAGAGTTTGATCCTTTGTTAGTTTTCTTTTGATCATAACTCAGTCCTATCTTATTGCTTGATGATATTTTATTGTTAAGAATATCATCCAATATTTTTGAATTGTTCTTAAATCTTGACTGGTTGTTTCCTTTCTCAAGTTCCTTTTTTAGAAAAACAATTGCAGCCTCTAGTTTTTCATAGTATTATTTTTTTTCATTGAGTTGTTTACTTAATGAACTCTTCAATTCTTTTAGCTTCTTGGAGTTGAGTCTTCAAATCATTGATGATTTGTTATGATTCCTTGATGGTTCTTGAAACTTCATTTTCTCTTTATTTTTGTTCTTATTCATATTCTAATAATTGTTCTCTTAATGATTTATTCTTCCTTTTATATTTTCTCAGTTCTTCAAGAGAACTAATAAGTTCTTGTTCAAGGCCTTCTTATCCTTCAACTTCAGAGTTTCCTTCATTTCCAATATTATCATTAGTAGCGTTATTTTGAGTTTCTATGCCCATAAATAGAAGTTGTGTCTCGTCATCTTCACTCATGTCAGATGAACTATTGTCTTCTTTGGAGTAAAAGTTTTTTCTTTTTCTTGTAGAATTTTTTCTTATTTCCAGTTTTTCTCTTTTTAAGTTATTTATGATGGAATATCCAGCAATACTGAGGCAAGGGGGTGAATCAAAATTTCCTAGTTTTTCTTTTTAACTTCATCCATATTAAGCAAACATATTAATTATTCAACTAATAAATATATGATGAACAACAAACCCTTGTGAACACAAGATTTTAACATGGAACCCAACAAGGAAAACCACCAACACTTTTCTATTAACTGAAAAATTATTTTTCTTACAAGTTACATAGAAGGAAGATATTCTTCCTTTTCGATCAGCACCAACTGATCAGGATGCACCCACACCCTTTTTCACCAGCACCAACTGGGAGGAGGCTACAACCCCCTATTTAGTCAACTACAACTGACAAGGAAGCACCAACTCCCTCTTTTCACCAACACCAACTGGTAGGAGGCTTCGACCCCTTGTTTAGTCAGCTACCACTGACAAGGAAGCACGAACTCCCCTGCAGGATCCTACCTGCCCTTGCACCACCCAACCACCCTTGTTTTATAACGCAATACAATCTCTTTTGTACTTCACTGAATTTGACTCATGCAGCCAATGTTGTAATTTCTACATGTTTGTTGCAACCTTTGCTTGTATGGTGTTTTGTATCAAGTATTGGATTGCATAAATGTTGTTATATCTTCTTCTATTCTTGATCTTCAATAAGACATTGACAGGCACCTTAGAATGAACAGTTCTTCATCTTGGACTCTGCTCATGTTTTTGATCTTTGAATCTGAACCACAGAGACACTCTTCTTCTCAACATTCTTCCTTGATTATATATTGTTCAAATGGTGTGAGTGTGACATAACTATGTCCCTTCATTTCGACCATCGCACCTCTTAGATTAATTAGTATTAATTACTATTTATTTATTTTACCATGAAGGTTTTTCATAAATTGATCACAGTCATGGATCAATTTAATCCCTTATACTCGATCTTGAATCTTTGTTATTTTCAAAGAGACCAAATTCTACGGAGGCGCTTCCTTAAAGCCATTTCATATGACCGAGTGTTACAGAACCATGACCTTACCGACTATAGCGATGTATAATAGTTTCCTTTTAAAAACTCTTATATCATATGACCATCGGCAGTAACCAGATGCTAATCCAAACGAGTGCTTGAGCACTTTATCAAATAAATGGTCACGATTCAATCTTCTGATGAGATGGACGGATGACGGAACTTCGCACTTCAGAACTTTGGGATTTTAAACATTCCAAATCTCCCAAATAAGATATCATCGAACAGATCAGACGGTTCACATTACAAATCAGAACCAAATCAGTGGTTAGCGTTAATCCTTACACTCATCCTTCATTGCTTAATCCAACGGCCAGGAATTAATCAAGAAATGAGATGTACGGCCACCTTTTACTCTATGAATTTATCTATTATGCTTACATTGTCCTTCCACTGTATTGTGATCAATGGTTGATAGTACACTTGACATCAGATCGACAGTCAAGATCTCCTTCAGGTCTTCGGACTTTGGAGATTTCAAATATCAACCCGTTCTTTCCTCCATATGTCAATCTTCTGGAGTTGTCAATCCAATGGCGCGTGTCCATTTTGGATCAATGGTCGAGATCTCCTTCGGTTCTCCGGACTTCAGAGATTTTAGATCTCAACCCCTTCTTGCCTCCAGAGTGATCACCTACCGATTCAGTCATAACACGGTGGAGACCACTTGCTGTCAGTGAACTTTTCACTTACACTATCCTTCCACTGTGGCAGATCAACGATCAGGAATGCTCCCAAAGCGATATTCCAGATCGGACGTCTTGTGTCCACTTAGGGACTTTGGGCAAGTTTTGGCGGTATATCTCTCGAAGCAAAACTCCCGGAGTGACGTAATTTGCTTATGTCACTTGCTAATGTGTCACAAGTTGATTAGTTTCCATGTGTCACTCTGATTCGTGATTTTCACATACCAAAAATGTCGATTCAACTTAACACTTTTTTTTCTTTGACTGTGCCATGTGTCCTTGCTGACGTAGACTATTGATGAGGTCTGTCAAAGATTCTTGCTGACGTCAACGTAGATCTCCTGAAGTGACACATGTTCATCTCCTTGATCTAACGGTCAGGATAGTATCCGAAGGGTATCTAAGATCAACTTCAAACCTTTGTCCTTCAGGACTTTGGTATTTTTAACATTCGTTCATGGTAAAACTCCTGAAGCAATTCTCTCGGAGTGACGTAACTCTCTTACGTCACTTATTGACATCGCATGAGTCAATTTCCTCTTGACAGTTGTCATCATCTGATTATGCCATGTGTCTTTGCCGACATGGTATTCCATGCATCCTTATTGACGATGTTAGTTGATGTGGATCTCCCACACATCCTTATTATGTCTTCCAAATCTGACGGTCCTTATTCACTTCGGATTTTCGAGCTCTGGGTATTTCAAATATCAAACTAACGAAGCGTAAGATCCTCACATCTTTAGACCCGAAGTGAAGGATGTTCATTCAATTAGGATTTTATATCGACGGCTCGATTTGTCTGCAGTGCTGCTCTTCTGTCTTATCATGTCCTTCCACTTAGAATGATCCAAAGGCTGACAGAAGTTTGCATGAATGAGATCTCAGATCTTACCTTGCTTATCCTATCCTTCCACTCGAAAATGTGATCCAACGGTTGTGAATATTCTCGAAGTATATCCACGATCGAGGATGATTGTGGAACCACAACTTGCGAGTGATTTAACTCATCACCAAAACTCTAGAATTGGAATTTGTGTGTTGTTGGTGAGTTAACCACAATCGTTGATGTTGGCACATGGGCAGACCCAGGGTTCAACACTACAACAGTGTACCAACAAAACCCTAACTATCATCCCTCTCGACAACACCTACGAAGAAGATGAAGTCTCACCTGAGGTAGAGGCATGGGTGGTTGCAGGACTCAAGTGTCTGCAACCTTAGCTGGGACACAGATCTGTGATTGTAATTCTTAACAGGGCACTTAGCAATGATATTTATCAATATTCAATTTTTTAGTTACAGTGCAGTGTTGACGGGCGAAATTGACCGTCTGTCAACTGGGAGAGTGGAACCGGTCTGGGGTTGTCTAAATAACCCAAGCCGTTTGGAATGGACCACCCTGACGAGTTTAACGGCTCCGTTGGCCGCTCTAAGGTCTCCTAAGAAAACCAAAGAGAAAACTGATCTGAGCTAAGTCATCTAACTAAACTAAATAAAGCAAACTAACTATAACTAAATACAAGAAACTAACTAAAATAAAGGAAACTAGAAACTAATAAAACAAAGAAAGAGACTAATATACTAAATATAAACTGTTCTAACTATTCTATCTTCAAATTACAAATTACTCTTATAATAACTCAAATCAACTATCTAATTACTAATTTAATTTCAATTTATTCACAAATGTGCATTATCTACAATCTACAGATTTGAATAAAACCTGTGAAACTGATGTGCTTGTTGTCCTAAAACAGTGAAGGATAACTCTTTTTGATTTTTATATTTTATGATAAAGAAACAAAAACTATTGAAATTAAACGATCTAATATATTTACTGAAATCAAACAATCTAATACAAATCTAATAAACTTACATCTATATTAAACTACTTAATGAAAACAGTAAACAACACTCTAATTGACCTGGAAACGCTCCAAGTCTGCCCTGTGTATGATTGCTTCTAAGCTATTCGGAGGAAGAAATTCACACCATTTAGTCCTTAAGCTTCTCGCAAATGATCAGCTATGCTGCTTCTTGAAGTATGTTACAGGACAAACAAGACATAAAATAAAATCATAACAATCTTCTGATTATAAATTCCTGCAAAAGGGAAACCTATTGTGCAGCAAACTTATATATAACAATTCAATTTATGAAGAAGACAAAGCTATCATTCACAAACTGAACTAACAATTGTTACGTCTTTTATCTATTTGGAAGAGACAAGATATGGATCACAGTAATAAGATTATATCATTTTCATTTGATTTAGATAGCTAAAGTAATACTAAACCATAAACAAAGTGATATATAAAACATGAAACACAATGTTGATATATTGAAAAGCAAAAGCTATGACAAAACATCAATTCTGCTCCAGTCTGTATTAGAACTCCATATCCTTGTTCTCCCACGAATGAGGATGATAATTATTACAAAAATCATAAGTATATATAGATCTCTTCACAAGGTAAAACTTCCTTGTGGATAATATTAAATTGTTTTACATAATCTGGGAAAAATCCCCAAAATCTTCTAAACTAAGCAAATAAAATGCAAGTGAATCTGTAAAAAAATCCTCTAACTGCTCATCATATCTATTGCCAATTCGAATTTGCCTGCAATAGAACACAAAGAGCAAATTAGAAGGATATTTTATTAAGAAAACAATAAAAAATTGACTCCATAGACTTAGCTACAGAATCATCTGATTCTGTAGCTAGTCAAAAATAGCAAACAGGACCAGATATCAATCAAATAAAATCTTAAAAGAAATCAAATCCAATTTAATTTTCTTTTCATCATCAAAACGAATTACTAATAGTTCAGGCAAATTCATCATTCAAATTGAAAAAGAATACAATCGGGACAGGGTAAGAATGCCCTGTTTTCAGTTACCATAAAACATGGTCAAACCACAACAGGACTGTTCCATATTAAAACGAAATTGATAGCAAATCATATCATATGTGATTCACTTACTATAGTTGTCATGATATAAAAACAGATTTGTATTGTTCAATTGAATTCATAAATGGAAAGACTGTTATGATTATGTATAAAGAAATCATATGCAACAGCTTCAACTCAACCAAATTCGTGATTGTTTACTTGCACAGTCAACAGACAGGATTGTAATAGAATCAATAGAGATTAGGATTGTAAACTGGGAAAATAATCAAAACGAATCACAACCAAGTTTAATTATAGGAATAAATCGTGAACCTGATACAGTCAATTTCGTTTTTCAAATCAAATTCGTAACTGAATATTCATTGCCAATCCAACCAAAAACAGAGTCGTTCTAACAGCAAACTAAAATGAATTAACAGGCTGGGTTTTAGTGTGACTGTTATGAATTGAATCCATTCATGATTTGGGCGAATTTGTATAGAAACATTTTAATAACAATCCAAACTGTATTCGAGTTGTTCGAAAACCACTTGTTACCAATCAAAGCATATACATCATAACCAAATCGAATTGAAATGTGGTTGCGTTTAAAATTGCAGTATGAGAAACAACTTGTGCCCAGAATAGATGCAAATGACTTCACTTGACAATAGAGTATCTATTTTGGCTAAATAAATCAAATCAAATCCACACTAGTAACCATTACAATCTAGTAAAAATCTATGAATAAATCAAATCGAAAATCTTTCTATTTTTATCAAAACGAAACTATTATATCAATCCTGGTGACTCACAAAACTAGAAATGATGTTGAGATACATACCAGGGTAGAAAGAAAATGCTTCTTCTGAAAGACTACTTGATGAATCTGTAGATTGATCAAGGGTTTCAACAAGAAGTTGAAGCACAAGGTTGAACAGGCAGAAGGGATTTGAAGCACAGGTCTGGAGAAATGATAAGCATTCTGGCAAATGCTCACAAACTCAAAACGCATGTTCCAGCCACTGAAAAATTGACCTAGAAAACGAGAGCTAGATCTCTGTATCCACTCAATTTCTGAGGAAACTTCCTACAATGAGGGTAAAGGGGCTAAAAACGGTTCTGGGTTTTCAACCGTTTGATCTGATTCAACACCATTTGCCCAGAATCGCTCACGCAAAAACGTGACTCTGGGAGCAAATTCGGGGCAGTTTTTTCTGGAAAAATGAAACCAACACCAACTCTGAAAATCGTGAGGGTTTAATTGGCCCTTCAGGAGCTAGGATATAACACACCGAGAGCTGGGCTAAGGGACAAGGGTTTGAACAGAGTAGGCTTAGAGATTCTCCCAAAAATCAACAGAGGTAACCCTGGTAAGGAGGCAAGCATTAATGCAAAGTGTGTGAGGGTGATAGAGCTTACTTCTGCCATGCATAAGAGTTATTGCCAATAGTACCACCGCCAATTTCATAGCTATTCAACCCATCATAGAATAGTTCGACCATTATGTTAATTAGCCGACCAATGAAACCAATGGTGAGTTATAAACCAACGCGCATAATCAATATTACACCATAGTTTTAAGTCATAAATCATTCAATAATCAACCATGCGCCGATGTATTGTAACAGCTCATATTCATAATTTAACCAATGTACAAATGGGTTTTCATATAATCAAAACATCAATAGTTATGAAAACATAAACATAGGCATCAAATTACAAAGATATATATAAAAGTTTTAATCATAACACCCATGTATCTTATGAAACCAAAGGTTAAATGAATACAAATCCAAATGTATTGCAAACTCAAGCCACATAATAAATCGAAGCACGAGTAATGAGTACAGATCGAAAGATTCGCCAACTAGGTAAAATGATAAGTAAGATGTAAGCGCAAAGGGCATATCAGTCAGAAGGATGACAACAGTTCAAACAATGATTCTAATGTGACTTTGAAGGACTAAGTTTTCACGCTTACAGTCGTGAAAACAAAACGAAGATAGGCGTGCAAAAAGGTGCAAAGAATAAAAGCGTCGTTCATTTGAAAATTGCGACGAAAAATCAATGTTTGTGAAACATTGGTGTAGGCAGCTTATAAGACAATGGAAAAATGTTAATCGGCTGCCAACACGCAGTTAAAACCTAATCAAAATAAAACGCAGTGGTCAACCAGATCTGGCATCTAACATCACTTAGCATGAAGGAACAGATCAAATATAGCAGATTCAAGCACTAAGAACATTCATATAAGACTGACCTAACATCCATATACATCATTAGCACAAAGCATAAACAAATCTATCTCTCTATATCAAATCACTTAGTAAATAAAGACATAAACACATCAAGACATTGCACAAAGCAGAGAAACACAGCATATATGTGGTTCACCCCCACCCTGGGGCTACGTCCACCAACTCTTCTTCTTTATTAGCTTCTTTAATAGGTTACATGCACAGAGCCTCAAAACCCTACTCTGCACAGGACAGGAGATCTACGCAGCTTGCTAGATCCTCCTTCCCCAAGTAGATCTAAGCACACAGCCTTCCATAGCCTCTTACAATGACTTGCACTTAGCTCTGCAAGTCTCACATAGTATGCACAGAGCACTTACAATCCTTCAATCACATAGATATAGCACTTAGCATATTAGACTAGCATCACATAGATGCCCCTCCTTAAATTGCCTAGACATCTATTTATACTTTACAAAATAGGCATAAACATGGGTAAACCCATGGGCCAACATCCCATACCCATTACATAATCCCAAATCCTAAAAAGGGCTGAGATCCCATGATCTTTGCTTCGTCTTGCGCTCTTCCTTCAATAGGTTGTCGAAGTCCCAAAATAGGTCAAACTTGACCAAGGATTTCCCAAAACTTGGTCAAGGGCCAACAGGCCCCCAACACTCACATGTGACTTGTCCCAAGTCACTCCGGTCTAGGTGGTTATGCTTCAAAAGCCTCGATCATAGCTTGAGCTAATTCAACTTGGTTTTTTTCCTTGGCCTCCTGTTTAGAGAACTCTTGGATGACTGCATCGTTGATAGGTCCCTCCAGGCGTTGTTCAACTGTAGTGACAACCTGCTCCAGTTCTGCTCCTCGGCCTTCTACCTCTGTGAATAATTGGTAAGCTTTATCTTGTACAAGTTGGAGCCTCTGAGTTACTTCCATAACTCTACTCTGGATAGTGTGGATCTGTTGCTGGGCAGTGCGCTTCTCCTGTGATCACTTCATTCTTTCCACAGTTGATAGGGGCTTCAACTGCGCTTGTATCGTTTCGGCTTGATACTTCGCCTCTTGGAGCTGCGCCTCCAGTGCCTTTAGTTATGGATTCTGAGTGAGTTTCTCTTAGGTCTAGGCACTATGATCAATAATTTTCTTACATTCCATAGAAAGGGATTTTATTCTCTCAACTACGCTTCGAGCAGTTGCTTCTCTTTGATCCCTTACATCCTGTGGGATCTCAGGTACTACGCAGAGCTCTAAGTCTATTATGTGTTGTTGTAGCTACTGGATAACTTCTGTGATCTTCTCTACTTATTGTGTGACTCAATCCTCTGCCTTTATTTCTACGATTGTCACAGAGCGAAGTGCTATGTGGATCGATTCTTTCACTTCGAGTTGCTCCATGAGCAACTGTTCTTTTCCTTGTTGTAGTTGTTCTTTTTCTTCATCAAATTTTTCTTGGAGAGAAATATTTTCATGTTTTGCATCTCAGTGATATTCTACAAGTACTCCTTTCACTTGCGTCAAAGCCTAGGTGGCTTTCTTTGTTTCCTCTTGTGCTCATCAAAGGTGAGCCTCGACTGTCTCAGCTAGTCGGCGGAGTTGGGCTGGCTCATCTCCCAACTCTTGTTCTCCCGATCGCAGAGGCGCAGTGGAGACTGAGCGGATGGACTAAAGGGCCTGTTGTACCCCTTAGAGTTTGACTTCAATCCTATCATACATTTCTTCCTACTTTGCTCCTTGTTTCTCTACTATCTCTAATGAAGCATCGTTCAGGGCTGCTATGATGAAGTCAAAATCATTAGAGGTGAGGAAAATTTGCATCTTGGTCATGGAGGCTTTTGATTTCTTTCAGGAAGAAGGTTTCAGGGGGGGAACCTTCCACTTCTTCAAGGGGTCAACCTCGTCTCTGGGCAGTGTTACTTGGCCTCGTCTCTGTTCAGCTTCTACTTCATCACCACCCCTTCGGTCAGGTGACATGGAAGCAGTCTTCACTGAGGTGCTTCTTAAGTTTTGGGCCTCCTCAGTCTTCTTCTGTCTACTGGTTCTAGGTGTATTTTGTTCTTTATGAGTGTCCTCTGGGCTGTCAATATCAGATATCTCTGTGGGGTTGGCGGGGATAAGGACGTCAACGGACCATTCCTTGGTGATCTCCTCAAGGTCTTCTTCTATAAGTTTGTAATATGACTGGAGCTACTCATGCTATAATGTATATAAAGTGTCAATCTATGTTGAACTTCATTAGTGGTCGGAACCTTTGTAGGGTGTTCGGATTCATGTGAGGCTCAGCTTCAATGGATAGATTTAGCTGGAGGTAGTATGTATGAAACACAGTGTTCGACTGCCACCATTTGTTCATATCAATTGAATACCACAGGGTAGTGAACTTCCCAACAAGCGGTTTGAATGGATCTATGTCAGGGAAGGTCGCTCCTTCCGGCATCTCCCAGGCAACAAATGCAATCAGGACCAGGAGCCAGCTAAAATGAAATTCATAACCCTGATCTTGTGCTTCTTGGAAATATAGTTCCAATTGGTTAACTAGGTATTTCGCCATGTTCATCTGTAGGCCTTACACGCACTTCCCTGCGAGGTCAAAAACAAAGTCGGTGACCTACGTAGGTCGGTTCTTCCTTACTAATTTTCCAGCTATCAGTTGACATGTGAGGCACATTGTGCCACTCTGGATGGAAGCTACCTTGTAGCCTCTTGTTCCCTTCTCAACGTCGCCATATGTATCCTTGATCTTTTGTGCAAGTGTGCGATCTACGGATTTTTGTGGATAAATTTTTTTGGGTCAAGTCCTTGCATACTCAGTCATGTGATCATGTGGATCAGCATTGGATCAATTGTAATGTGGTAGTCTATCCAGAAGTAGCCTCCATGGTGACACGATAGTAGCAGATTGAAACAGGCGTTGACTTCCTAGTGTCTTCTGAAGTGTGGGATCTTCATGACATTCAGTAGGGTGGACTGCATGAGGTTCATCATCCATGACTAAGGTATGATCTTTGAGTTCTTCCCTTTAGTTCTGGTTAGGTACTTGTATGGGGTGAGCATACCATAGATCTTTCGATCTCCGAGGTTGAATTTGTTGAACTTAAACGTTGTGATCTTATCCTGCTCCGTCTGAACTATGTGTATCCCCTTCAGGAGGTACGTAGTGACCATAGTGTACTCAAAGTCTCTTGGCACACTATCACGATTCAGCGCGTCATCCAGAGGCAGGATGTATTCGGGAAATATGGATGGAATGAACTTTGTGTTTGCTAGGTCGTCTTTATGCTTGGTTCTCTTTTCTACTAATGGTCGGGATGGCCCCGATCCGTGAGCATTCGACGGAGAGGCTTGCAGTCCTCTCGTCAATGATGCTTGTACACATGTAGACATCAACATGACTTGTTCAATCATGAGGTCGATCAGAACTTCTTCGATAACTCTCTCTGTTGCGCTGAACTCGTTTGACATACACGCTCAAGGTTGGAAATCTTCAGGTTCGAGGAGTAACTTAGACACTGCAATAGGATAGAAGGAAATAGCGCAATTATCACTGTATAAATCAAGAAGTCTACGGGCTCAAATTCACGATTAGAAAAAGTGTTCTCAGTGCATGGCGCGAGGGGAAAAATAGATAACTTAGCAATGGATTTCTTGCAATAGTCGAGAAGCCTTCATTAACTATGTTGTGTTCATTATGGCGAGGTCCATCAGTCTAGTGGCGAACCATAAATGCCTTTCTACCCATTTGAAGGATCGGCCGAACGGTTATATTGGTCCCAATGGCTATATTGCTTCACCATGGAAAAGTGCCATGTGACGCTGCTCTGTTATCCTAACAAAGCTCCAATTTTGCAAATTTCCCTTCTACGAAGTTCCCTCTGGAACCTTCTGTAACTTTTCGATCTTATCTCTCTTCTTACTTAGTTTTCTAGCCTTCTTTCCAGTGAGCTTCATCTCGGTATGACTTTTTCCATTCTGATTCTTATCTTCTTTTGGCATAGTTACTTCTCTTTGTTGAGATTTTTTCCTAAGAGTTGAGGGTGATACTTCTTCTTTATCTGGAATACGCACTTCAATCTTCTGTGGGTCTTCTAGTGTTGTTTCAAATTTGACATCCGTGTCTCTGGTGTTAAATAGCTTCGATATGTTCTTTTTTTCTTCAATCAAGTGTGTGATCCTTCTAGTCATGAAATCTTTTAACTCATGCTTCTTCTGCTCTAAAACTTCTTTTTCTTCTTGCCTTCTGGCCTGATTTCTTTCAATCCAAGGTTTTCCCAGTAACATGGTAAATGGGATGATGTTCTCAATAAATTTAATAATCTCAAAATCTTCCTCTTTCGAATTTCCATTGGCATTCATAGATATATGGGTGAGCTTTCCACATAGGTTTATCAACTTTCCTCTAAATAGACCTAGTCCTCCCAATGAAGGAGTCATAGCAGGCTTCCCTAAAAGTTCCCAAGTTCTTTTTGTCATGACATTCACCTGTGTTTCCTCATCCAAAACACAGTCAATGTTGAAGTCTCCTATTCTTGCTTCAAGGCATTCTTTTTCTTTGAAGATTTCTGATAAACTAACATGTCGGTGGTCATTCAGGGTTTCTTTTATCTGTAGCAATACTTTCTCTGATTCTTTCTGGATTTCTGCCATTTTTGGGTCTGCCTTAGGGTTTTCTTGTCTCATGTTCATTGCTTCAAGCTTAGTAAGCATTCTAGGGCAATCCAATATTTCATGGTCCATAGCTTTGCAACAAAGACAACTTGGTCTTCTCTCAGGGCATTGCTTAGCAAGATGTCCTGGTTTTTTGCAACTATAACAGAGGATTAATCCTCTCTTTCTTTTAAATGATTCCTAACTCTTTTTATGTTGCACGCTAGTGTCATAGTAGCTAACCTGCAAACATTTCTTTCTAGGATCCTGCATCCACTTGTTAGTCCAAACATTCTTTCTATGCATAGGTATAACATATCTTTCACTATTCTTATCGGATCTACTCATATCAAACCTTCTTTCATCTATTAGTTCCCTAGTTTTCAAGCTAGGAAGGAATCTATAAAACATACCTAGATCCATAAATTAGAAACAAAAATTTCCACTTATCTTACTTCTACAGAGCACAAAGCTTTCAAATATAGAACTTTTCACTATTCTTACCTTTATCAAAGCATAGAGCTTGCAGATCTTACCTCTTTTCTTCATATATTACCTCGTTTCTTCAGATCGGGCTTCTTTATTTAGCACAAATATTTATAAATCAAGTAAAATACTACACACTAGAATGACAGATCTATGCACGGAGCTTTCACAGTTTTAGGACGGATCTTTTCACAAAGATTATTCTTCCTTAGTTCCCTGCAATCACAGTTTCAGGTTGGATTTTTGCACAAATATTCCTCTTCCTTAGTTCCCAGCAATCACAGTTTCAAGTCCTGGCAACGGAACCATTTGTTGGCACAAGGGCAGACCCGGGGTTCAACACTACAACAACGCACTAAAAAAATCCTAACTATCAACCCTTTTGGAAACACTTGTGAAGCAGATGAAGTCTCACCCAAGGTAGAGGAAAGGGTGGTTGCAGGACTCAAGTGTCTGCAACCTTAGCTGGGACATAGATCTATGATCGTAATTCATAACAGAGCACTTAGCAGTGATATTTATCAATATTTAGTTCTTTAGTTACAACGCAGTTAAACCATAATCACAGTACAACGTAGTGTTCAACCAGATCTGGCATCTAACAGAACTTAGCACGAAGGAATAGATCAGATCTAGCAAATTCAAGCACTAAGAACATTCATATAAGTCTGACCTAACATCCATATACATCATTAGCACAAAGCATAAACAGATTTATCTCTCTATATCAAATCACTTAGCAAATCAATACATACACACATCAAGACATCGCACAAAGCAGAGCAACACAGCATATATGTGGTTCACCCCCACCCTGGGGCTACGTCCACAAACTCTTATTCCTTATTAGCTTCTTCAATATGTTACATACACATAGCCTCAAAACCCTACTCCACATAGGACAGGAGATCTGCGCAACTCTCTAGATCCTCCTTCCCCAAGTAGATCTAAGAACACAACCTTCCACAGCCTCTTACAATGACTTGCACTTAGCTCTGCAAGTCTCACACAGTATGCATGGAGCACTTACAATCTTTCAATCACATAGATCTAGCACTTATCATATTATCCTAACATCACATAGATGCCCCTCCTTACATTGCCTAGACATCTATTTATACTTTACAAAATAGGATTAAACATGGGTAAACCCATGGGACAACATCCCATACCCATTACATAATCCCAAATCCCAAAAAGGGCCTGAAAAGGGGCCGATATCCCACGATCTCTGCTTTTTCTTGCATTCCACCTTTGAGAGGATATCGAAGTCCCAAAATAGGTCAAACTTGACCAAGGATTTCCCAAAACTTGGTCAAGGGACAACAGTTGATCTTCGAAGCCATAAGATCGGACGGTCCTAACTAATTGTGGGATTGGAACTAGCACAATATTTAATTCTCCATTCGATCTCTGTAATTCATCCATGCCATTGATCTGGCGATTGCGCATCCGATGGTCATGATTTAATATTACTTAAAATCATTATTTTTTGGATCAACCGTAGTCGTAGATCTTTGTAGCTATGAGATATGACGATCCAAACAGATTGTGGGATTGTAACTGGCGAGTACTTTAATTCTTCTTTCACTCCCTGCAATTCATTCTTGTCGTTGATCTGGCTTGCAGATCATGGTCATGATCCTCCAACGATACTCAAGCCCATGGTCACTCATATGACCGTCATCTGTTATATGAGATGATCACCACCATCAATTTCCTTGATTGGACGACTGCTGAGTCTTCTTACCTTTTCTTGTGCATTGGTCGAATCCTCAATGTTTCCATTGATCCATACTTCTGCAAAGCACTTCTTCCTTCTGAGATTTGATATTCATTTTCTAACCTTCCTGATATTTTATCATAGGAACATTGTTTCTCCTATCATGATCAACAATAATCACGAATTTCTTTTGTATTGTGTTTTCCCTTCTAAGATTTTGATCTTCATGTTGCTCGCTCTTCTTGTTCGCTATCATAGGAACATTTTTTATTCTATCGTGATCACTCATAATCACGTACTATGTTTTCCCTTCTAATATTTTGATCTCTGCATATTGTTCGACATATTCTACTAACTGATGTGCTTGTTGACATCAATGGCAATCTCATATGTGTTAATTCATCATTAACAACAGATCATCACATTGAATATTGACATCAATGACAATATGTCCATCAATCTCCCCCTTTGTCATTGAGGGAAACATACTAACTTCATATACAAAAATCCCCCTGTGATGATGCTTTCCTCTTATGAAGTTTTGATGTTTTCTTATGAAGTTTTCTCTCCCCCTTTGACATCAATGGCAAAGGGTTTTTTCTCTTGTGGTGAAGCTCTGTATGTTACTGATTAGAATCTGAACTTGGGTAAATCATGTTATGCCTGCCATAACTGAATGACTCCCCCTGTCAATATGCTCTCTCTTTGCTTCTGACTACTCTCCCCCTTTGTTTCTGAAAAGGTAGTTCTTCCTGACAATGTTTCTTCCCTTGTTAACTAACTTCTTATCTCATTTGATTTGTATTTTTGTGTTTCAAATGAGTAGTCTTCTTGATATAATTTTTTGTAGTGATCAAGTCTTTTCAAGACTTAATCTAATTTCTTTCTTATTTACTAACCAAAACTTCCCTTGAGTTTTTATTGATTGTTCTCCCCTTGTTATCTCTACAAGATGTCATGTACATGATTTTGTACATAATAATGTTGCTTCTGCGGATGGTGTTGTCTTACTGGAACACTGTGCAATTGTAGCTCATTTTACTCAACCAGCTCTTGGATCTGCCCATTGATTCTCATAGATCTCTAACTAAGATACCAATTGTTTTTATATCATCCACCTTGACATCTGCACTCTCAACAATCTTATGTAACCTAATATTGTAGCATCTGTATGCTTTCTTGGTAGAAGCATATCCAATAAGGATACCTTCATCAGATCTAGCATCAAACTTTATGAGATTCTTATCAATCCTTTTGATGCAGCACTTACTTCCAAAGACCTTTAAATATTTTACCAATGGAGCTTTTCCAAACCATAGTTCATAAGGAGTCTTATTATTATTAATCCTGAGTTGACCTTTGTTCAATATGTATACTTTTTTTCTTACATCATCCCTCCAATATCCATCAA
>ML777762.1:247508-273407 GCA_009831015.1 Picea engelmannii | reverse complement strand
GGTTTAGAAGCTTAAATTTATTGTGTCTACTACACCACCTCTTGTTTTTGTAGTTACCTAGTCAAATATATAAAAAAATAGTTCCAAGTTAACCTGCATCATGCAAATGAGTTTTTGAGTGTTTCTTCTTGCTTTTGATTTTAATAATTGACAATATATGAATAATACAGGGAACATTTTATATAGTCTAATTTTTCTTGTTCATGACACGGGGATTTGCAAGACTATCTCTCCAATTTCTAAATGAGTGCATGTTGGGGTAGTCCTAATGAAGGAGAAGTTTGTATTCAAGTTTACTACTAGAGTGCATCCCCTAAAAGTTGCAAAATGGGATTATGATGATCTTACCAAATACTATATTAGTGGAAGACAAGATAATAGCTTGATAATGTATTAATATAAACAAGATTAATTTGATTTTTAAGCCATGCCATTTGATTTGTACTTTCTGATCTGTTGGTACTGTGTTTCAATAAATATTCCTTCCGTGAATATGAGAAAATAGAAAACATGCTATTTTCTCACAAATTCTCTACTTCTGCAAGCTTTCTTGCTAAATTTGTAGAACAAGAATTTTGGCATGAGATAACTTCTGGGAAAACTAAGTTTGTCGAATATGCCTGTGATGTTGAGGGGAGTGCCTTTTTAAGATCAATGAATGATCCACTTGGAAATAGCAAGTGGAACTTAAAGGTTATATTTGACTAGATTTGAAAGGAAGTTTAAGTTCCATAGGTGTGTTCTCTTGAAGGTTAGGATCATGATAGCATGAACTCATTGTGATACTCACCCATTTATTTCCAAATATTGGTGCAGGATATCTCAAGACTTAATAAATCAATATTGTGACTACTTGAAACTCCAATTCTGGCAATGGACTTGTCTTCTTGATTTATGTCTAGTCTTGTGGGAACTGCATTGTCTCTTTGCAACAGTAATCTACTAATTTTACTGCTACTTGTATCTCATGTAATTTTTATACTGGTTGAAGGGTGTAAGTGACCCAATGCTTTACATTGGAGTATTTTTTACAGTTAGAATCTCTTTTTATACTATATTTGAGAAACATTGTTATATTAGTTGAGAGAAGCTAATTTTGAATCTAACTTACCATGTCAGCATTAACTATCACCATTGTGGTGCATCTAAGACATGGTATGGTGTTCCTGGTCATGTTGCTTATGATTTTGAAAATGTAGTTCGAGAGCATGTCTATGATGGGGAAATACTTATACAAGGAGCGGATGCAAAATTTAATTTTATAATGGGAAAAACAACAATGTTCCCGCTAGAGAGATTATCTGAACATGAAGTTCTTGTTTATAAATTTGTGCAAGATCCTGGGGAATTCATAATCACATTTCCTCAAGCATACCATGCAAGCTTTGCCATGGTAAAAATATTGACATTTATGTATTTATTACCATTCTTTGTTTGATCTTTAGTTGTATATGATTTTCCTGTCAACATTTTCATTTCCATGGCCAAGAATAATGAGGCCTTGCTTGCTACAATAGATTGTTTACTCAAATATCCATATTAATAAATCTAAAGGTTTTTTTAAGGTTTTAATTGTGGCGAGGAAGTAAACTTTACATTGGCTGATTGGTTTCCATTTGGGGAAGACACGTGTAAACGATATGAAAATATAGACAGACAACGAATTTTGCCTCATGAACAACTTCTATGCAAAGAGGCAATGCTTCTCGCTAATAATAGATCGAGTTCTGGAAACAGAACTGAATGGTATGTGAAGGTTTCATTTGTTCACCTTATAAGACTCCAACATCATTATTTTTGGTTTCTGAAGAAGCAAGAAGAAGATGAATTTTACTCCCCAAGTTACAATAGCAATGTTCTATGTAGTTTCTGCAATCATTGGGGCTATATGACATTTGTTATATTCCAATCTAGTATTCATTTTGTGTGTCTGAATCATGGTATGACTTGAATCTATTTTATGTCTTTTGATCTTTCCTACATTGTTTTAGAGTATGTAGAAAATGATAAAACTCATGGTGGTGAAGTCAGCCCCATTTTCAATGACTTGAAACAATTGGATTCGGTTTAATGGAAAGCATGCAATACTTGCCAACTAGTTGTTACAAGCCTATTGCATATGGGGTCATCATGTGCACCCACAATTCCTTTAATGAAAAAGATGGATTAAAGTTGGCTACAAAGAGTCAGTACCTCAGCTATTTAGCAATTTCTGCTTATTACATTTCTCATTTTGACTTGATATTTTTCTAACTAGTAGCAATGAAGTGCGAATGTGGTGAAATGACAACTATCTATGTAAGAAAAGATATTTCTGAGATGGAAGCAATAGATCAGAAATTTGAACAAGATAAAGGAGTTATGGATGAATGTTTAAAAGAGTTACCCGTTTTTCTTGACATAAGTTTTGAGTTTCCAAATACTCCTTTTAATGTTTGTCAATGGTTGGTTCATGGTGTGGCATCTTGTTGAAACCGACAGAGCTAAAAAAGTTTACTAGAACTATGCATTACAACATACAAGCTTACAATATATTTCCAAGCCCATGGTCCAATCATAACTAATTGTTCATAACACAATAAATCCATTTTAGGCACATGCAAAGACTCCTTTCAACATTTATCAAGCATGCTCACCAAAATAATTAAAACATATCATTTCATATCCTATAGAGACTTTCCTCTTATTTATTAACAAAAAATATAATCAACCATATAATGGAAGTGTTGGCCCTTGATCAATTTTTGGAGATCCTTGGTCAGGTTTGACCTATTTTGGGACTTTGACAGGCTATCGAAGGCGAAGCGCAAGTCGAAGCAGAGATCGTGGGATCTCGGCCCCTTTTAGGGCGTTTTTGGGTTTTGGGATTATGTAACGGGTATGGGGATGTCAACCCATGGGTTTACCCATGTTTAAGCCCTTTTGTAATGTATAAATAGATGTCTAGGAAATTTAAGAGGAAACAAATATAGACATTTGTGTGATTCTAGATGCTAAGTGCAAGTAATAGTTGTACATGCTTTGTGCATATTGTTGTACATGCTTTGTGCATATTGTGTGAGACTTGCAAGGCTAACTGCAAGTGACTGTAAGAGATTGTGTAAAGGCTTTGTGTTGTAACCTAGCTCAAGAAAGGAGGATCTGGTGAGGTGCGTGCAGATCTCTTGTCCTATGCGGAGTAGGATCTTGTGGCTTTGTGCATGTAGAAGATTGACAAGAGACAATAAAGAGACGAAGAGTTGGTGGACGTAGCCCCAAGATGGGGGTGAACCACGTATATCCTCTGTTATGGTTGATTTGTGCATTATGGTTTTTTTATGGTTCATATGATTAATTCTTAGAACAATGATGTGTGCTTAGATGAATATGATAGCTTAGTGCCTAATGATGTGAATGAGATGCTAGATCTGATCTATGATGAGGTTCTTAGTTATTGAATGTGTTGAATCTTGTTGAATACTATGTTGTGATGTAATTAGGGTTTATCTACACTGTAGACAAACGTTAAGTACTAATGAATGACAATTGCTAAGTGCTTTGTTAGAGTATTGTAATCACAAATCTGTGTCCCAGCTAAGGTTGCAGACACTAGAGTCTTGAAACCACCCCTGCCTCTACCTTGGGTGAGACTCCATCTGCTTCGTAGGTGTTGTTGAAAGGGTTGGTAGTTAGGGTTTTGTTGGTGCGTTGTTGAAGCATTGAACCCTGGGTCTACCCCTGTGCCAACAAATGGTTCTATTGCCGGGACCTGAAACTGTGATTGTTGGGAACTGAGGAAAAGAAAGAAAGCTTTGTGCATAGATCTGTTGCTTTAGTGTGTAGTATTCTACTTGACTTGTGAAGCTTTGTGCTAAGAAAGGAGGCAGATTTGAAGAAAAGAGGTAAGATCTGGAAGCTGTGTGCTTTGATAGAGGTAAGATTAGTGAATTTTTTTTATTAAAGAGGTAAGATATGAAAGCTTTGTGGTTTGTTAAAGGTAAGATAAGTGGAAATTTTTGTTTTGAAAGTATGGATCTAGGTATGTTTGATAAATTTTGTCCTAGTCTAGAAACTAGAGCACAATTAGAAGAAAGAATATTTGATATGAATAGATCTGATAGAAATAATGAAAGATATGTTATTCCTATGCATAGAAAGAATGTTTGGACTAACAAATGGATGAAGGATCCTAGGGATAATTTTTTGCAGGTTAGCTACCACGATCCTAGTGCGCAGTACAAGAAAGGCTAGGGATCATTTAAGAGGAAGAGAGGATTAACCCTTTGTTACAGCTACAGAAGGTCAGGCCATCTTGCTAAGGATTTCCCTGATAAAAGACCTAGTTGTCTTTGTTGTAAGGCTATGGACCATTACGTTCTGGATTTCCCTAGAATGATTGCTAAGGTTGAAATAATGAATATGAGAGAAGAAAACCCTAAGAAAGGCCAAGAAACTGAGACCATGGCAGAACCCCAGAAAAGAATCAGAGACTATATTACTACAAATGAAAGAAACCCTGAATGACCACAGAGATATCAACTTATCAGAGATCTTCAAAGAGAAAGAGTGCATAGAAACAAGAATAGGAGACTTCGACATAGACTGTGTTTTGGATGAGGAAACACAGGTGAATACTATGACATAAAGAACTTGGGAAATTGTAGGAAAGCCTACTATGATTCGTTCATTGGGAGGAATAGGATTATTTAGAGGAAATATGATAACCCTATGTGGAAGACTTACCCAGACATCTATGAGTGCTCATGGCATTTCGACAGAAGAATAATTTAAGGTTGTTAAATTTATTGAGAACAACGCCCCATTTTCTATGTTACTAGGAAAAACCTAGATTGAGAAAGATCGGATCCGAAAACAAGAAGAGGAAGCCCTAGAAAAGAAAAAGAAATAACTAAGAGAATTCATGGCTAAGAGAATAGCACACTTACTGGAAGAACAAGAAAACCAGTTGAAGCTACTGAGGGCCAGAAATCTAGATGTTGAAATTGAAAGAACACAAGCAGACCTGAAACACCTGTCTGTACAAGAGAGTAGAGCACCTACCCCAGATAGAGAAGAAGTATTGGCCTTGAACCCTACGAAAGACCATCAACAGCGCGAAGTTACTATGCCAAGAGGAGATAAGAATCAGAATGGGAAGAGGAACCCAGTAACGTAGAGCATAGGGAAGAAGGCTAGAAAGGTCAACAAGAAGAAATCATAGTTGGAGAAATTACAGGAAGTTACAGAGAAGACTTTGCAGAAGGAAGGTCTCCAGGATTCGAACTTTGTCAGAATATTAGAGAAACTCAGATTGGCACTTCTCCATGGAAGAGTGATATGACCGTTGGAGGCATTATAACCATTAGATTGATGTTCCTAAATGGATAGAACAGTATTTATGATCAGTAAGCTCACCATCAGACCGTTGGGACCGTGTCATAACGAAAAGAACTACATTGATGAAGGCTTCTTGTCCATTGGAAGGATTTGTTACATCATTTTCTACTTATCCCGTCGATTGTTGTGCCAAGCAAACTTTTGCAAATTGTATCTGAGCCAACAAGAGAACTCATTGTTACTATGTTGTGCTTATTAAGACCTTGCCTTCCATTCTATTGCATTGAGAAATTTTTCATCAGCCTGAGATATCCGATCTCGAGCGTGCATATCAGACGAGCTCAGCACTGTGGAAAAGTCAGTAGAGGAAATTTTAATCGCTCTAATGGCAGAGAGAGTGATGTCCACATAAGTTCAAGCCTCATTGACGTGAGGAGTGCAAGCCTCCCCTTAGACTTCTCACGGATTCGGACCATCCCGAGCTACAGATGAGAAAAGAACCAAGCATCGAGATGACTTGGCAAACACGAAGTTAATCCCTTCCATCCTGCCTGACTAAAACCCGCCTCTGGCTGGTGCAGTGAATCGTGACAATGTCCCCAAGGACTTCGAATACACCTTGGTTATTGCATACCTCCTGAATTGGATACGCACAGACATGCCTCAGCCGAATAAGATCATGACACTAAATATCAGCGAATTTAACCTAGGGGATCACAAGAACTTCATCATTCTCGCTCCTCATAGGTATTTGACCAGGATGAAGGGGAAGAAGTCAAGGATAATCCCCCAACCATGGAATATGGACCTCATGCAGTCCACCATCCTGAGTGTGATGAAAATACCCTATTTTGGAAGGCATCGGGAGGTTAACGTGTGCATTAAGCTCCTGTTGTCAAGATTCCATGGCAGTTATTTGTGTCTAGACAGATGTATCACCATCTATCTAGTGTTGATCTATCGGATCACCGGATTGAGCATACAGGGACTAGACCCGCAAGACTTTTACCTAGGGAAGGTTGCAGACCGCACCCTAGCACAGAAGATTAAAGATACATACGGCGATGTGGAGAAGGGGAAGCGAGGCTACAAGGTAGACTCCATCCAAAATGGTGCAATGTGCCTTTCTTTCCAGTTGATTGTCGGTAATATAGTCTAAAAGAATAGACCCACACAGGTCACAAGGTTTTTTTTTGACCTCACAGGAAAATGCGTGGAGGAGCTATAGATGAATTGGGAAAAATACTTAGTGAACTAGCTAGAATAAGACTACCACGAAGCTCAATATCAGGGCTGTGAGTTCCATTTTAGTTGGTTATTGATCCTCATCATGTTCGTAACTTGAGAGATGTCAAAAGGTGCGACCTTCCCTGAACTAGGGCCATCTAAACCCTTAGCCATGAAGTTCACTTCGCTATGGTATTCAAGTGATATGGGAAAACAATGGAAATCAATTGTGGTGTTCCACACCTACTACTTGCAGTTAAATAGGGCTATTGAGGTTGTCCCTCATATAACGTCAAACACCCTGCACATGTTCAAGCCATTTGTGAAGTTCCATGCAGACATACATTTTATCTACATCACTACGTGTGGAGACAAACACAAAGAAGTACTACAGAGTTATTAGAAACTCAGAGATGAGGACCTAGAAGAAATAACTAAGGAGTAGCCTATAGAGATTCTTATCCCTGTTGACCCCGTAGAACTATCCGATCCTGAACTAATTGAAAGCTCGGTGATCACTCGTGAAGGGCATGATACACCTAGAACTAGCAGAAGGAAGAAGACAGAAGAATTCCAACAGTTGAGTAGTGCATCAGAATCACCTGGAGGAGGAGGTTATGAAGAAGTAGATAAAGAAGAGAACAATGGAAAAGAATATTAGCAGAAGAAAGGTGAAGTAACACTACCACAGAATCCCCCTGATGATGTAGAGCCATCTCACAAAAGAAATTTTTATCCCACGAAACCCACATTGTGGAAGAAGTCAAAAGCTAGTAAGACCAAGTTGCAGACTGTACTCACACTCGATGACTTCGAATTCATCATCACAGCTGTATCAGACACTTTAGAAGATCTATTGTAGAGAAATGAAGCTAAGCAAGAGACCATGTACAAAAGGCTCGAATCAGAACTACGAGGGGTACAGCAAGCCCTTCACTCCAGTCGCGCAGTGTCCACTGCGCCCCCTCCATCAGAAGAAACGTAGTTGGGAGATAAGCCTACCCAACTCCATAGAATAGTTGATGCGACTGAAGCCCACCTTTTTCACGCACAGGAAGAAACAGAATAGGCCACATTGGCCCTGAAGTAAGCACAAGAGGAAGTAATAGAGAAATGTAGGGTTGAGCAACAGGAGAAGGTTTCCCTCCAAGCAAAGTTTGAAGAGGAAAAGGCACAGTTCCAGTATGAGAAAGAACAACTGCTCATGGAGCAGGTTGGAGTAAAAGAATCAATCAGCAAAGCACTTCGCTCTATGACAGGCTTAAAGCAAAAGGAGGAAGACCCAGTGGAGCATCAAGTAGCACAGCTTGTTGAAGCCATCCAGTAGCTTCAACAGAGAATAGCAGATCTAGAGCTACAAATAGTAGCAAGTACTCTGCAGGACGTGCAAGACCAAAGAGAAGCCATTTCCCGAAGCGTAGTTTAGAGGATCAGAGCATTAGCTTTGGAATGTCAATAGCTTAGTAGTAGAAGTGCACAGACTTATGAGTGACTTACTAAGGACCCTGAATTGAAGACACTAGAGTCACAGCTCCAGGAGGCAAAGAAACAAGCAGCAACGGTACAGGCATAGTTGAAGCTCTTGTCAGCAGTTGAGAGAATGAAATGATCCCAGGAACAGTGCAATGTTCAACAACACATCCATGCCATATAGATGCACGTCTAGTCTAGGATACAGCTTGCCAATTGTTCGAAGAGATTGAAGGATGAGGAGTAGAGCTGGAAAAAGTAGTGACTTCAGTTGAACAACACTTAGAGGGACCTATGAATGAGGTATTTCTTCAGGATTTCACCGAGCAGGAGGCCCTGGCGAAGCAGCAAGTTGAGGCAGCTCGAACTAGGATCAAGGATTTTGAAGCAGAGCTACCTAAATCAGAGTGATTCGGGATGAGTCACAGGTGAGTGTTGGGGGCCTATTGGCCCTTGACCAATTTTTGGATATCCTTGGTCAGGTTTGACCTATTTTAGGACTTCGACGGGCTGTCGAAGGTGGAGTGCAAGTCAAAGTAGAGATCGCATGATCTCGGCCCCTTTTAGGGTGTTTTTGGGTTTTGGGCTTATGTAACGGGTATGGGGATGTCGGCCCATGGGTTTACCCATGTTTAGGACCTTTTTTAATGTATAAATAGATGTCTAGGCAATGTAAGAGGAAAAAAATATATTTATCTGTGTGATGCTAGATGATAAGTGAAAGTGATAGTTGTACATGCTTTGTTTATACTGTGTGAGACTTGCAAGGCTAAGTGCAAGTGACTATAAGAGATTTTGTAAAGGCTTTGTGTTGTAACCTAGCTCAGGGAAGGAGGATCTGGCATGGTGCACGCAGATCTCTTGTCCTATGTGGAGTAGGATCTTGTGGCTCTGTGCATGTAGAATATTTATAGAAAATAGTAAAGAGACGAAGAGTTGGTGGACGTAGCCCCAGGCTGGGGGTGAACCACGTATATCATGTGTTATGGTTGTTTTGTACATTATGGTTGTTTTATGGTTCATATGATTAATTCTTATTACAATGATGTATGCTTAGATGACTATGATATCTTAGTGCCTAATGATGTGAATGAGATGCTAGATCTGATCTATGTTGAGGTGCTTAGTACTTGAATGTGTTGAATCTTGTTGAATATTGTGTTGCGTTGTAATTAGGGTTTATCTGTGTTGTAGACAAAGGTTAAGTACTAATGAATGACAAATGATAAGGTCTTTGTTAGAGTATTGTAATCATAGATCTGTGTCCCAGCTAAGGTTGTAGACACTAGAGTCCTGCAAAAACCCTTGCCTCTACCTCGAGTGAGACTTCATTTGTTTCGCAAATGTTACCAAAAGGGTCAGTAGTTAGATTTTTGTTGGTGCATTGTTGAAGCATTGAACCATGGGTCTGCACCTGTGCCAATAGGAAGGTACATACATCAATAACAGTCACATAAACAATATTTTGTCATGTAATGACAATATCGGCCTTATGGACACCCTTGCTTTCCAAGTTCCAACATAATCAAAACTCTTTGATTCAACAACTACTTAAAGAAACCTTCAAATAACATCTTCCTAACATAAACAATTACAGTAACAACAACGAAATTGGCTCCAACAATAATTACAATAACTACAGTAACAACAGTGTAATGCATGCCCTACATGTGGCAGAGCTTGTGTTTGATCTTATACTCCAAACAAAGTATTATTTGTCCCACACTAGGACATGGTACCTCTTGGTGACTAAAGTTTTCATTTCAAAATTAGAGTTTAATATAGCATGGTATTATGCTGCATAAAATGGATCTCAATCTACATTCATACCAATTCTTTTTGAAATCAGAGAGGCACCTCGTGATTATTCTGGTTTGGTAGAAAATGGGTCTGGTAGTGACCCTGGTACTTTTGAAGATGAACATGAAACAACTGTGGGTACATATGATTATACATTCAACAAAATTAATTCACATTTATAGATTGAACAAAATAGGGACATATATGATAGGCTTCATTTGGTGACCCTTCTTTATTCAATTTTGGTGATGGCTAGGATAGGGCCATTAAATACAAGCGAGAGACAATGATTGTATTTCCAAATACAAAGGATTTCCTGAAGCAAAGAAAGTAAGTCTTAAAATCTTGACTAGAAGCTTGAGTACAATGATAGAAAATCATGTACAAACTATTTTGAGGGACCTCCCATCCATGATTCCTATGATCATTGTAATGAAAGGCCTTTCTCTTGTCAACAATGCATTTCTAGAAGACAACATCATTAGTCATCTCACTAAAGAAGACTTGTCCTCAATTTTTATGTAAGTAAATAGGGCTCATAAAATAGCAACTTCCATGGCCAAGCCATACACCAAATTGGTGTATGAGAGCCCCTTGTTTATGGGACAAGGGACCCCCACCACGCAACAATTTGACTGCTAGAGTCTATAGAGGTCGGGCATAAATGACATGTGGAGGCACTATGGAAAGGGATGTTTTGTGTTGATCCATGGAGGGATGGTTGATATTTGAACAAGAACACTTTAAGACATGCATGGAAACATAAAATAAGCATACAAGAAGGGATTCTATGTAATATTTTTTTGATATTATACTCCAAAGAGAGTATTATTTGGCACACACTAGGACCTGGTACCTCTTGGTGACTAAATTTTTTGTTTCATAATCAAATTTTAATATACCATCGTACTGTGCTCCAGAAAATGGATCTCAATATACATTCATACCACTACTTTCTGAAATCAGAGAGGCATTTTTTATAGAGCTCGTGAAATTACTGGAGATTCTTAAGGGATTGATTTTAAAATCACTGGAGATTCTAAAGGGATTGACTATTGTCCAATAAGTAATGAAAATGGAAGATCTTGGTGAAATGCTAATGATTTATGCACTTGACAAATTTTATGCAGCATAATTTCCTTCAACAATGTCAAGATTCAAGAAAGAGACAATATTGAAAGGATGACCAATTCATTTATTGACACTTCCTTCAAAAAAGTTGCACAGAGATGAAGGTCTATTTTAGGCACCTGCTTGGAAGCAAAATATAGACCGCTCCAAACAACCTGTACAAATAGCATTGCACTTCTGAAAAGAAATCAGTTGAACCAACCCCTTAAGATATGTTGTGGATAGAGAGGCCACAGGTTAGAGGTTCAAATCTAGTAAAGTCCCTTTGGAGTTTCTAACCGCTATTGTAGCTGGCATGGATAGTCTGAACTTATCCCTGTTATCAATGCTCTACACTCTATGCTCTTACAATAAGGACTTCAGTTGGATAGACACCCATTTTTCATTACTTTTGATGTGGAATCGTTTTTACTTCATCATCCTTCAGCAATAGTGTAATGCTAGTTCCATCTACATGTGGGTTGAGGCCTAGAATAGTTTTTGAACTTCTCAAAGCCTACTCAAACTAGTCAAGCTTGAGGTATAATTTCTGACCAGTTAAACTTTATAAACTTACAACAAAATTTATTTTAATTTTTTTATTGTGTGCATCCAATCTCCCTCAAAATACATATGGAAATAAGTAATTACAAGGACGATTCACTACTCTGGTATCATTGCATATATTACTACAACATTCAATGAAAATATGGGGAAGATGTTATGAGGGTTAGCATATGATAAAACTATGAAGCACATGTTGGATGCCATGGAAAATGTTATAAGGGTTGGAGCCAATGTAGTGTCATAAAATAGGAAAGCCCATGTGATTATCTTGGTGAGGAAAAGGAAATTTGAACCCGGATGGGTAAAGGAAAAGTCTTCTTGCTTTCCCATTACACCACATGCTCATGTGTGATATATATATATATAATCAAATTTTGAATGATTTATGTATTTTTTATTCAACTGTTTTTTCCCTCCGTAAGAGTTCAATTCTGGTCTGGTTTGTAATTGTAGGGTATTCCACTTCCGTTTTTATAAGTTGTTTTTTGGATATAAGTTCTAAGTTTCCAACTACTCCTTTTTATGTTTGTCAAGGGTTGGTTCATGGTGTGGCATCTTGTTGAAATGGATAGAGCTAAAAACATTTACTACAACTATGCATTACAACATACAATCTTACTATATCTTCCCAAGCCCATGGCCCAATCATAACTAACTGTCCATCATACAATAAAGCCATTTTAGGCACATATAGATACTCCTTTAAGCATTTATTAAGCATTCTCACCACAATAATTAAAATGTATCATTTCATATCCTACAAAGGATTTCCTCTTATTTATTAACAAAAAATATAATCAACCATATAATGGGAGGTAAATACATCAATAACAGTCACATAAACAATGTTCTATATTGTAATGACAATGTAGAACTTATGGAAACCCTTGCTTGCCAAGTTCCAACATATCAAAAAATATTTGATTCAACAACTAGTTAAAGCAACCTTCAAATAGCATCTTCCTAACATAAACAATTATAGTAACAACAATGAAATTGGCTCCAACAAAAATTACAGTAACTATAGTAATTGTATTATAGGAAGGCTTACAGATCTTGATTGTAATTTCTTTTGGACCCGCAGGAAAAGATGGTTGGAAAAGGTGGCATTAATTCCCTGTAATGGTTGGTTAGTTGGTTGGTTTCACCCCTAACACTTCATGTGTCACTATATATATTCATACCCATACATGATGGTACAGTTTCCCAAGCCATATCACTAAGTAAAAGAAATACATTGATAATATTAGAGAAAGTTAAAGTGGTTGGCTTTCGACCCAACACACTAACTAAGAAAGCAGAAAAACGTTCACTATATAACTAGCTATTTCTTTGGTGGTTATCTTCCCTCCCATTTCTAACAATGTAATGTTGACCCTACACATTTCAGAACCTGTGTTTGATCTTATACTCCAAACAAAGTATTATTTATCCCACACAAGGACCTGGTACCTCTTGGTGACTAAAGTTTTCATTTCAAAATCAGAGTTTAATATAGCATGGTATTGTGCTCCAGAAAATGGATATCAAGATTCAATCTACATTCATACCATTTCTTTCTGAAACCAGAGAGGCACCTCGTGACTATTCTAGTTTGGCAGAAAATGGGCCTGGTAGTGACCCTGGTACTTATGAAGACGAACATGATAGAACTGTGGGTACACATGATTATACATTCAACAACATTAATTTGCATTGAGAATCTATATATTGAACAAAATGGGGACAAATCTATGAGATGAAGGTAAATACCTATCAAGACTAACAGAAACCCTGGTAAGTGTTCGTCGCCAGAGCCTCGTGCCTCACTACATTGGGCACTAATCAATTTTGCAAGTGCAATATGTAAAATTTCAAGTTGAATCACATTAACCCGCTCAACAACCTCTACAATTCTCATGAACCAGACAAACCTATGGCTATACAATACAAATCATGCATCATAAAGCTCTGATTTCAACCCAATGCACATATGAGTAGATCCCATATGATTTATACCAGATGGGAGGGCCTAATTTCTCTAAGAAATCCCCTTGTTCTTTGGAAATCAGGAAATTGTAGTTGCTCAGTTCCCATACCACAAAATTGGGGTGAATTAAACCACAAACCCTGATTTTATCAAATGGGAGGGTGAAGATGCTACCATAAATCCCATATTTCTAGAAATGGGGTGAATGGAAGTTTGCAGCTCCAAATTTCAGGGGCGAATGGAAGTTTGCAACTCCAAATTTCAGGGGCGAAACATATTTTTTTCTCTCTCTCCCTCATAAAACAATTTGGCTAATGATTTATACGATTTTTCTGCTAGAATAAATTAGGGGCTAATTATATAACTTTTAAAAAATCACTCCAATACAAAAAATTTGCCCAACAAAAATTTGGAGGCCCTTTAATTTCGCCCATGAGCAAAATTTCACCCCTAAAATCATCCCTATCTTGAATTATCATTGCAGAGTTTCTTTGCAGCAACGTCTAAAGGTGCAATAGTTGGTGCAGTGTAACCATTTACCATAGATATCCAAATATCACAACCAAGGGCCATCAAATAACTTCTCATCCTTACACTCCAAAATGCATAGTCATTTCCTTTGAACAATGGTGCTCTATTAGAGGACATTCCTTCTTGTTGATCCATTGTGATTTCTCATAATTTACCTTCTAGTGATTAGAATGTGGTGGAGGAGCCAACTCTGATACCAATTGTTGAAATGTAGTTCAATATTGAGAGTGGGGGTGAATCAGTATTTCTCATTTTTCCTAATTTTAATTAATTCTTTAATTATTAAATTTATTAACCATAACAATTTATCAACAAGAATGTACAATATACAGAATTAAATGTAACAATCATAAAAATTATATTTCTTTTACAAGCTACAACTTGTAAGAGACACCAATCTTCATTCTTTTGAGCACCAACTCAAGGAGACACCAATATCCTGTTTTCAAACACCAACTTGAGGAAGCTACAACTCCTTGTAGATCAGGATCCAACCTGTAGAGGACTCCAATCCTCTGTTTTCTAGAAACAACTTGAGGGATTTTTAACTACATGTTGTGCAGGCTCCAACCTGTAGAGGAATCCAATCCTCTCTTGCTCCTCCCTTCCACCATCACTTCATGAGCATATTTCAAATTTTAATTTCTTCCTTGGACTTTGCTTGTTTTGATCTTCTGAATTAGCTTCCAGAGACCCCCTTCTTCTTCGCCATATTTCTTTGTTTATATAGTCTTATAAAAGGTGTATGATATTGAACCAATGTGTCTCTTTGTAAAAGACAAAATGAACCAATGTGCCTTTTCATTTTATTAATAAAATAATAATAATGTTGTCATTTTCATTAAGAATGGATTTCCTCCTTTGTTTATTACTCTATGTAAAAAGCTCCTAAATTACAGTTTGTAAGCACATTTGCATTTGTATAATTTGCATACCTTATGAGTCAATCACAGGTGTGGATTGACTCTTCTATTTTGATCCTACGCTACCACTGCATTCTCTATTCTTCAATAGATTAGATTTGAGCTTTAATTTTGTCTCTGGTCCCTTTCCTGTATCGAACATTGGGTAGGTGATAATTTTGTGGACCCTTTTCAAATAGGACTAGACGATGTGACCAATAGATAGATAAATAAAGCACAAGGCTTGTTCTATACTCTAGCCCATATGCAGTTCTTCTCTTTTCACCAAGTGACCATAAATAATGACCAGGTGTTATCACGGTTAGCACTTTAACTTATCGCAGCTTCATATTCCATCTAAATTTGGTCTTTGACCGAGAGTGAACACACACAGTTCTTATTTTGGAATTTAAACAAATCCACGGTTCGGATTTAATCAACCATTGAGTAGACAGTCCACATGAATTTTGCATTTGAAACATGGACTCAAATTATTCCCAAGCCAAAATGTGATAAAACTTAACGCTGACACATGGAAAGATAAATTTAGCAAAATGTTACTTCACTTCCACCTTTGGTAATTAACATTCATGCTATTTCAAATGTGAATTTGATTCGAGTCGTACGATCATGATTCCATTCTGATCCAACAAATAACATTGATTTCTAGATTTGACGATTCCTGAGAGTTTGGTTCGGTGACCTAACGATCAAAATCATATTTCTTGCATTTTTCTCACACCTATTACGACAATCAAAGCATCGATCCTTACAATAAAAGGAGGAAAGAAAATCTCAGGTAGATTAGGATCATGTTTCTTTTGATCCCTATATTTATTTGATGTATTCATCATTCCATCTGATCCGGATTTAGGAGAGGAATGAATTGATTAATAGACTGAATACAATAAAAACAGAGATATGAAGAACAACACATATATCTAGTGAACAATATCTTCTATTGAATAAATGAAATAGGTTGAAACTATAAAACTGTAGAACTAAATTACTTGCTAGAATAGTGGTATCTATCTCTCAGAAGAGATGTAGATGCTACGCACATTCATCTGAGAAGAATGATTACAATGAGGATCCAGAGGCCTTTTTGATATTACTCATGAATTCCAAAACCCTAGACATCCAAAAATCTAACCCTAGGAAGTGAAACGCCAAAATTCATGTGGGCCCTTATGGGTAAGTTGGTACCTCAACTTATTGGGGTCATAAATTTTGTATACGACCTCTGTTTTAGGCACTTGATAGCCCGTTGGAAAGGTCTTTCAGAGAACTACACATTACGCCATCAAAATCTAACTCCGTCTATAGTTTGACTATGGCGATCCAAAAAAACATTGTTTAGGGCTCCAAAATGGCCCTAGAAGTACATCAAGATGTGATGACATGAAAACATACAAAATAAGCCAACTAGATTAGGTGATAGGCCACTATTATCCACCTGGAAGATGTGTAGGGCCTCAGACAACCCAAAAAGTGTAGAACCCACAATTACAAATAAGTACAGAAGAACGTGTTGAACTAAAAATGGACAAGAGGAGCCAGTTGGAATAGGTGGGTGGCCACCAATATCCGCCTGGATCAATCCTCCCCCCTTAGGAAGCAATGGTCTCCATTACATTGAGTTCCCCCATCATGTGAGGAAAATTCTGTTGTATTTGGCCCTAGGTGAGCCACTTTCCTTGGTGTAGGAGTTGTCCTGCCTTGACAACCCGATAAAGTTGGATCCTATGCTGGCAAGTGCCCTTGACCTGTGTGTCCACAATCTGATTAGTTGATGCTTGTTTCATGCAGCCAGCATTGAGATCTGTTGGTGTTAGTTTTTCTACGATATCGAAGGTGTCCAATAATGGTGGAAAATATGGCCGAAGGAGGTCCACATTGAACACTGGGTGCAGGCCAAGGAAGGGTAGAGTGTTGAGATCAAAAGCATTGCTACCCATAGCCTTGGTGATAGTGTAAGGCCCATAGCAAAGTGGGTGGAGCTTCCGATGGGGCCCTGTGAGACGCTCCTTCTGCAAATGTAACCAAACTTTGTCTCCAACCTGAAACTGGTGTGGTACCCTATGTTGATCATGGCGATGCTTGTACTTAGCATTGGATTTCTACAAAATCTCCTAGACCTATTGGTGGATGTGTTGAATCCGCTCGATGAATATGGTGTCTTTGTCAGTCTTTGAATGAACATGGGAAGAGTTTTTCTGTGTGGTGGAAAGAGGTAGTGTAACATCAATGGCACCCAAGGGTTGGAATCCCAGCCCCACCTTAAATGGGCTATGGTCGGTGGAGCTATGGAGAGCCATGTTGTAACTGGGTTGAACATAAGGGAGACTCTCATTCCATGTACATGGATGCTTAGAGTTGTACATGTGCAAGATGTGCACAGTCATCCAATTGACGACCTTTGTTTGGTCATCTATTTGCGGGTGGAAAGCAGTGGATTTAGTGAGCTTGGTGTCCAACAATGACTAGAGACTCGACCAAAATGTGTTGAGGAACTTGTTTTCCCGATCGGAGATGATGGTTTGTGGTATCCAAAAATGGACCTACACTCGTTCGAAGAAGAGCTTGGTAGTATATTCCGTTGTGATATTCTTCTTGCAGGCCGTGAGGATGGCCATCTTTGAAAATCGATAAACGACCACAAATACGCATTCATTGTCGTGCTTGGTGAATAGAAGGTTAGACATGTAATCCATTGAGATGGATTCCCAAGGATTTTAGGGAGTAGGAAAAGGGGTTTATAAGCTGTGATTCTCAATGGTTGGCTTGGCAATGGCACATGTAGTGCAAGATCTGATATACTTGTTCTGTCAAATTTTTGGCCAATAAAAATGTTTCTGAAGAACGGCCATAGTTTTCTCCATGCTAAAATGTCCTCCCATCCGACTGTAGTGGGCTTACCAAAACATCTTTTCACACTCTCTTGTAGGAACACAAATATGGCTCGAATGGCACAATAGTCCGTCCTGAATGTGAAAATCGGTGACAGTCGCACCTGTACCCAAGAGTTTATAGGTGGTGGTGAATTCCAGATCTTGTTGATAAAGTTGGGGCCACACATATGCCTCATGTCCACAGGAATGGAGCATAGTGGTGAGTGCAGCCATGGGAGGTCGATTGAGGAAATCATCGAAATGATTTAAGATACATGTCTTATACTTGATGTTGAGATGGAACTCATGCAAGTAGGTGGATCACTTCTGATGGAAATCATTCTACAATTTCCCATGTGTGTGTATGAACTACAAAGGCTTGTGATCGATGTGGATGATCATCTCCTTTCCCAAAATGTAATGTTTCTATTGGTGACAGGCTTGTACAATGGAATACATTTCCTTGTCATAGGTGGGGTGTTTCCATAAAGTATCTAAGAGTATCTCACTATGGTATGCCATCAGATGACTGTGCTGAGTGAGAACTGCACCTACAGCATAGTCAGATGCATCAGTATCAATCTCGAACGGTTGTTGTAGATCAAGCAAGGAGAGTATTGGAGCTGAGAAAAAATAATGCTTTAGATCATCGAATGCTCATTGTTGTTCCTTACCCCACACGAACCGTCGATAGAATTTGGCCAGTCCCAAGAAGCTCTGAAGCTCAGTTAGTGTGGTCGGGGTTGGCCAGTCATGGATGAATTGGATCTTAGTTGGATCAACATGTACCCCATGCTCATCAACAATGTAGCCCAAGTATTGGACCTTGTTCATGCCAAAAGAGCATTTCTCCAAGTTGGCATATAGCTTGTGTTGTCACAGAGTGCTCAAAACCTAATGAATATGTCGCATGTTCTCCTCCCAAGTTTTGTTGAAGATGAGGATGTCATCCAAATATACCACCACAAAATAGTTGGTGAATGGTCTCAATACATCATCCGTCAACCTCATGAAAGTGTTTTGTGCATTGGTTAATCCAAAGGGCATGACCAGACATTCGAGGAGACCTTCTTTAGATTTGAAGGTTATCTTCCACACATCATTTGGTTTGAAGGGAACCTCACGGTAGCCAGACTTTAGGTCAATCTTGATAAAGAACTTTTCCCCCTTGAGTTGGTTAGGAAGGTCATCAATCCTAGGAATTGGGTATCGGTTCCTGACTATGATTTTGTTTAAGGCTCTGTAATCAATGCAGAGTCACCAAGTCCCATCCTTCTTCTGCACCAGTACAATCAGGCTTCTGCAAGGGGAGGAGTTGGGTCTGATGTACCCCTCTTGAAGAAGCTCTTGGATATAACGTCTGATTTTGTCATTTTCCATCAACGAGTGACAATAGACTGGTCCATTAGGTAGAGGTGCATCGAGGGTCAGATCAATTGGATGCTTGACTTTGTAGTGCGTCGGTACCCTAGTGGGTGAGGAGAAGATTTCTATGTATTCTTCCATGATCTCATCCACTTTCTTCTGCTACAAAGAAAGGCTCTGTGTAGAGGCCACAGATGTGGCAGTGACCTTCTTCTTACTGTGAGCACAGATCACAAAGAAGAAGAACTTCCTAGTCTATGAAATGACCTTACTGCATTTCTTAGCAGAGATTAAAGAAATAGCGGTAGGCAGCGCTACCTCTAGTATCCTACAAAATTGTCTACCCAAAGTAATAATAACACTGCAGGGTCTAGACTCGTACATAGCATGATGCTTCCACAAATATGGTTGTCCTAAAAGAACATCACAGACTTCAAGGGGAGAAATATCACACAATACCTCATCTTTGAAAGTCTTGATGTCGTAGGGCAGACAACATTGTTGGCTGACACAGAGATCTCTTCCTTGGCGAAGCCAACCGATGGTGTAGGGTTGTGGGTGTGGTGTCATTGGCAGGTGCAGGTGCTTGACAACCTCTGCTGAAATCAAGTTCTTTTGATTGCCGCTATCAATAATGAAATGAAGTGGAGCCCCCTTTACCCACATATGTGAGTGAAAGAGGTGTTCCCCTTCCTCTAGTTCTTCTGGTTCGCTTGGTCCGACTTTGGTGGTAGCGAAACTGGCACTAGGTTCAGCATCGATAATATACTTCCCTCCTTCAGGATTGGATTCAGAATCAAAATCGGCCTCTGACTTGGAAGCCTTCAGCTCGGCCATGAGTGACTGCTTGGAGCGGCACTCTTCAATGTTGTGCCAATGGATTTTATGGTACTCACACCATTTTCCTGTGTCCTTCTTCGTCTTCTCATTTCACTTCTTGTGTTGCATATTGGATTGGTTTCCCTGAGAGTAGACATATTTGATTTGTCCCTTGTTGTGTGGGTTGGGATCGCCTTTTCCCTTCTTCAGTTGTGAGGAGTTTGCAGATCTAAACTCTCACCTCTTTTGCTTAAATTTTTTCTCGATCTTGATAGCGTATCTATAAGCCGTACCCAATGAGTGATGTCCAGAAACTCTATTTTTTTTTTAACATATCTATGCAAACAGTCATGGTATTTGAGAACCAGATGTCGTTCAAAGTCTTTGATACCCAATTTGGTGTGTAGGGTATGGAAAATATTGGTGAAATCTAGTATTGTCTGGTCCCTTTCTTGAGTCATGGTGATCCATCTGGTGTACTGGTCCTCATAGCTTCCAACAAGGTAGTATTTTTCTTTAATGGCATCCCGGAAGGAATCCCATGTAGGGGAAACCACAAATATTGTAGATTCCTCTATGGACTTTTTCTCAGAGTAAGTGTCCCACCAGTCCTTAACATGGGGGATGGCCTTGAGGAGTGCAAAAGTAATCTTTTCCCTATCGGAAAAATTGTGGACCAAAAAATACCCTTCGATCAGATTCAACCATTTATCTACAACATTTGCATCTATCATTCCTTCAAATAATGGAATATCAAAATTTACTTGTACCTTGAAGGGGGTTGCATGGTCGCTTGATGAAGATGCTTCTCTTGTGGGCAGTCGTTGAAGGATCTACGCAAAGTTTTCCATCATTTCGTTCCTTTGTCACACAAGGGCTTCCTCGAGCAACATTTTAAAATGATCTCCTACTCCATCATATTTCTTTTCGTCTCCCATGGGTTGTTTTCGGGCTCGGCGCAGCCGATCTTGCAACGACTCGATTGGTTCCAGTCCCAACTTCTTGTACCCAAATCTTGTCGGGGACATGCACGAAGAAAAATAAATGAAGAGAAGACCGCTCTTATACCACTGCTATAGATTTAGGAGTGAAACAAACTGATTGACAAACTGAATACAATAAAAACTTAGATATGAAGAACAACACAGATACCCAAGGAACAATATCTTCTATTGAATAAATGAAATAGGTTGAAATTGTAAAACTACAGAATTGAAATACTTTCTCGAATGGTGGTAGTTATCTTTAAGAGTCCATATGGCTGCTACGTGCATCTGTCTAAGCATAATGATTACAATGAGTCTCTAGGGGCCTTTTTTATATTACTCATGAATGTCGAAACCCTAGACATACAAAAACCTAACCCTAGGAGGTGAAACGCCAAAAGTCATGTGGGCCCCTATGGGTAAGTTGGTACCTCAACTTCCTCGGGTCGTAAATTTTGCATTCGACCTTTGTTTTAGGCACATGATAGCCCATTGGAAAGGCCTTTCAAAGAGTTACACATTACACTATCAAAATCTAACTCCATCTATATTTTGAGTGTGGAGAGACAAAAAAAAACATTGTTTAGGGCTCCAAAATGGCCCTAGAAGTACAAGAAGATGTGCTGACATGAAAACATACAAAATAAGCTAGTTGGATTATGTGAGAGGCCACTAGTATCCACCTAAAATATGTGTAGGGCCTTAGACAACCCAAGAAGTGTAAAACCCACAATTACAAATAAGTACAGAAGAACATGTTGAACTAAAAATGGACAAGAGGATCCAGTTGGAATAGGTGTGTGGCCACCAATATCCACCTGGATCACCATCTTTGTCATTTATTCTCCACCTTCTTGGAGGTAATTCTCATAGAAGGTATTATATGCCCTGAGAGAATATATTTGGCCTTGATTTTGTTCACTTTGAGAATAGATGGTGGTGATATGTAAATGTCACTCTTCATAATGTCTTCTACAACAAAATTCTTCAAGAAATAAGTGAGAAGGATATGTGAAGCATCTCCCTTGCTGAGATTTTTATACCAGACCCTTGACACCTACTGTATTTTATTGAAGCACAAGAATTTGATCCCTTCTCCTTGCATTTAGAGCATAATAAATAGTGATAATTTCTTTGAGGTTCCATTGTAAAGTTCTTCCAATGATATATTCAAGGATGAACAACATACTTTTACTGGGATGTTGTCATTTCTGGTGCCTCTTTTAATAAACCTTTCCTTATTAACTCCTCTATATGTGACTTGTATGGATCCATATTGGATTATCCATTTATAATGATGATCATATTGACCCTCTTTGACATCAATGCCAAATCCATAACACCATGTCCAGCATTGACCATATTGACCCTCTTTGACATCAATGCCAACACCATAACACCAAGTCCAACACACCCCATATCCTTACTAATATTTGGGACTTCGAGACCCTTGAGGAAATAAAGAATAGTTTGAGGACATTTGTAGATAAATTTAATCTAATACCTTCCCTTCCATAAGAAATGGAGATTCAAATTGACAACTAGATTCATGAACAACCACTAGATTACGAGAAACTTTGATCTAATTATAATTATTGCTATGAATATGGTTACTTCAACAATATTTATCCAAAGAAAACCTGTCTCCCGACTCCACAGAAAGAAAGAGGAAGAGTTATATTTTTATCTAAAACCTTGAAAATAAGAAAACAACAACACTTTAGCAATTTCCCAACCAGTAAATGGTTCAAAACCAAGCACAAGGCAAGATAGATTCACAACTTTTGAATTTATCCCAGGAATAAAAAAACTCTTATAACTAATTTTAAATATTTAATTTTAATTCGGAAAAAAAAATCTTATATATATAGCATGTAATTGTTCTTTTTTTTGTCTTTTAGGGTAAAATTGGAAATGGAGATAGACAATTGTGATGGTTGGCCTTCCAAAGGTAGCCCATTTAAAAATAAATGAAGGTTCTAGTGAAGACATCAATAGGGAGATGCAAGGAGAACTTGGGATGGAAGAAGTAGAAGTGAAATCTCGAAGAGGACAACCTACTTGAATATCAATGGTTGAAGGAGTCAAGGAGCCTGACTATGATGAGCGAAGGTTCCTTTGAGCCATGGCCATATGCAATTTGTATTTTTAGTGAGTAACAATACACAAATCATTGTATAGCTCACCCCTATCTATTTGTCCCCTAAGCTTAATAAAAATACCCTTTAAATGTTAGGTTTCCAGGATAGAAACTATGTTGGTTTTGAGGTGTGATTGAGTTATATGCTTGCTTAATTTGTTACGGTGGTATTTATTCTTACTACCCCTAAGAAATTGAATTGATTCCTTGATAGTTTGTTCGTTGGTATGAAATGCTACTTGTGCACTCACTTGGATTGTTCATAAAGTCAATCAACCTAAGATATACACTTTGTCATATGTTGTGTTGTAGTTTCTGCTAATTCATGCATGGGTCAATTCCCTCACCAATGGGTGACTTAATTCACTTGTTGGGTTTATATATATTTACATGGGCATTATTTTCCTCTTCCCACAAACCATACACAATATTATAATGCTAGTTGGGAATTTTTCCTTTGCCTAGAGGCCGTACAAAACCATATAATTCGTATTTGGAATCTTCCCTTTGCCACAAACCCTTGGTCGACTCACTTACACATTTTCTTCATTGTTTGATGACTCATTTTATGTCTGATCATGTATTTTTTGTTGGTCGACTCAGTTGGTTGTCTGTCCCCCTTAGTGTCGATTTGCATGACAACTTGTCTCTTATTGGTTAAACTGGGTTTTGTGTGGATGGTCATGGTTTCATGATAATTTTAATGAGTTATGATATGGAGTGCCACATCATGTTGATTTCTAAACATAGACCTTGAGTGTTGTCCTATGGGCATCTCATAATTGAGGAAACAAACCATAGGGATTGTTGAATAAATTATTGACATTGATTTCAAAGGTAAATAAGTATTCACATATAAATATTCAAAGGAAATGTGATTTTAATAAATACAAAAGTAGAAGTGGATTAGAAATGAAGTTTTTTTTCCAGAAAAAAAAAATACTTTCTTTATTATCACCAAAAGTGTAATACATGTTCTTGTTTCCAAATTGGTTGTTACATGCATGCCTTAGCCAAAGAAAGAAAATTCCAATATTTTCCAAGAGAATCCCCTTCCCCTTATCTACTTCAGTTATCTTATCCCCTATATATATTTACAAAATCAGACAAAAAACTATTTCAACATACTACCATCAATACCCACAGTACTATAAACCATAGCTATAGTCGGAATTCCATTGCTTCAATTTCCTCCCAATCAAGGAACTCATAATAACTGAAGCCACCAGTTGGGAGGCTCAATGCTTCTTTGGACAGATCATCTGATTTGGTGTTCAGTTCATGAAGGATGTGATCAAAAGAGAGCCACTCAAAGGAGCGGCAAGTTATCTTGATGTCCTGCATAAAATTTTGAATTCTTATATCTTGCGTTGAGTTATTTCCATTTGCCTAGTCGATCACAAGTTTAGAATCCCCCATCACCTAAAGCTTCCTGACATTTTTTTATTTCGTTGTCTCAAGAAAATTCCATAATGTTATAAATTATGCTCGATTGTTGGAACCTGGGCCTAGAGCATATCTGATGAAAATATAGTGTTTATGATTGATGAAAAGAGCCACCCTGACTCTGCATTTTGGAGGTTGGCCCTGACTAGAACTGTCGAAATACCCCCATGTGGTTCCATAGTCAATTTCAGGTAGCATAGGGAAATGTTGGGTCGTTACTTTCAGCTTATTCATGAATTCCATCATTTTCCCAATAGTCAGAGTCGTTGTTACTTTTGGTGGAACTGTAACAACCCTGGTTAAATAGATGCATAGGGATTTTTAATTTTAATTAATTTGATAATCTGAATGTCCTAATATGTTGAGTTAAACAATAATTATTTCTTAATAATATTAATTAATTGTTCATACATGTCGATGATTAATTAATTAATTAATAGACTCATTAAATATTTGAGTAATGAATTAAAGGGGCTTAATAATTTTAGTTTATTTAATTAAAGACTTACATGTGAAATGGGGGGAAGAAACATTAAATGGAGGGGATAAGATAATAAAGAAGGGGGATAAGATAATAAATAAGGGGATAAGGTAATAAAGGAGGAGATAAGGAAATTAATGAGGGGGAGGAGAGTCGGTGAAGGGGGAATATGACGGGAGAGTCCTACGGGAAAGGGGGAGGATTATTTTGGGGGGGAAGCATTTGGAGGGAGCATTTTGGAGGGAAGGAGGGTATTTCTGTCGATATTTTTCTGTGGGATATTGGCTGGTTTGAGCAGTTTGGTTTTTGGGGTTTTTGGGTGAATCATTGCAGGGGGCACCGGGTTGCTAGGGGTTTTGGGCACGGGGGCCAGGATTCCTTTCGGTATCCTGGAGCTAGGGAGTCGGATAGGATGCTCCTAGATGGCTGGGTGGTTAGTTGGTTTGGGTAGAGTTTGGTCAGTACATCAGGCTGGACAAGGCAGCAGGGAAAGGACAACCATATCGGCGGGAATTAGCATCAGAAGCAGGTATTTTATTTATGAATTGTTGAGTTATTTTCATGTTGTAGATAAATTTTAATTTTTGCTGAATAATTATGCTTATATGATGGTGAATGAATTATTTATGTATGAGAAAGGAATTATATGTTTAATTGTATGAAATTTTGGATTTAATTTAGTATGGTCTCTACACATGGTATCAGAGCCTTAGTTTGAAATCTAGGCCTGAGGGCCAAGCTCCAACTCCAACTCCAGCTCCACCTAACCTGCAAGCCAAAAGCACAAATTTTTATTTTAATTTTTACACAGATCTATATATAAACTATATGCCCAATTGAAATTACTATATTTGTATACATATTGAAAGTAACGAACAA
>ML777762.1:154561-230610 GCA_009831015.1 Picea engelmannii | reverse complement strand
GGGGATAAGATAATAAAGAAGGGGATAAGGTAATAAAGGAGGAGATAAGGAAATTAATGAGGGGGAGGAGAGTCGGTGAAGGGGGAATATGATGGGAGAGTCCTACGGGAAAGGGGGAGGATTATTTTGGGGGGGAAGCATTTGGAGGTAGCATTTTGGAGGGCGGGAGGGTATTTCTATGGATATTTTTTTGTGGGATATTGGTTGGTTTGAGCAGTTTGGTTTTTGGGGTTTTTGGGTGAATCATTGCAGGGGGCACCGGGTTGCTGGGGGTTTTGGGCACGGGGGCTAGGATTCCTTTCGGTATCCTGGAGCTAGGGAGTTGGACAGGCTGCTCCTAGCTGGCTGGGTGGTTAGTCGGTTTGGGCAGAGTTTGGTCAGTGCATCAGGCTAGACAAGGAAGCAGGGAAAGGACAACCATATCGGCAGGAATTAGCATCAGAAGCAGGTAATTTATTTATGAATTGTTGAGTTATTTTCATGTTGTAGATAAATTTTAATTTCTGCTGAATAATTATGCTTATATGATGGTGAATGAATTATTTATGTATGAGAAAGGAATTATATGTTTAATTTACGAAATTTTGGATTTAATTAAGTATGGTCTCTACATGAACAAGTCATTCTTTGAACATGTTTGCGTTGTGAGCCCACCACAAATTGTTTACTGGGATTCTTGGTAAGTTGGTGTATAGTTTTACTGACCAATCCAAAAGCCAATATTTGACACGGTTACATAAAAGTGGATTAAAACATGAAAGTGGATTAGAAATGAAGTTACGTAAAGGGGAGTAAACATGAAAGTGGATTAAAAAGGGTAAAGGTGAAAGTGGAGTAAAAGTGCACATGGTATTTGCACATGGTTTTAAAACTCATGGTGGTATTTTACCCATGGCATGTTGAAAAATAAATTAAAAAATAAAAAAAGGGAGGAAATTAATTAATTATTTAATAAAAGTTGTGTCTTTTCAAATGAACATGACTTTTCATGTAGAACTAATGGTAAAGTATAAAAGGAGAAGAGGATTGTGAAAAATAAAGTGTGTGGGTGAAAATGTAATATTCTTATGCATATTATTTGAGGAGTGACAATTGAATATCATTTAAGGAGTGACGATTAAATATTAGCAAAGATCAGATCTGGTGTTCTAGTAAATAGATTTGACATTCTAGCAAGCAAAAATTGCAAAGGCATATCTAATGAAAAAGTAGAAGAAGAAGCAAGAAGATCGGATGAAGGCGGAGCTAAAGCAGAAGTAGAAAGCACTGAGCATATCTGGTGAAAGTAGAAGTAGCGAGTGCAGAGCAGATCCGGTGAAAGCAGAAGTAACGAGCGCAAAGCAAATTTGGTGAAGATAGAAGCAGCAAGCAGACCAATGAAGGAAATGCATATGAATAACTTGTAAACTTGTAAGTAGGTTAGTTCCTACATAAAAAACAATTTTGAGGATTGGTGTCTCTAGTAGGTTAGTCCCTACAAAAAGCAGAGGGGATTGGTGTCTCCTGTAGTCTGGTGCCTACAAACAACAGAGGGGATTAGTGTATCCTGTAGCTTGGTGCATACAAAAGAAAAGGGGATTGGTGTCTCATGTAGGTTGGTGCCTACAAACATTTGTAACTATAGGTTGGTGCCTACAAACATTTGTAACTATAGGTTGGTGCCTACAAATTTATGAAAATAAGTTTTTGTGGTTTTCTCTCGAAAGGATTTCCATGTTAAATAATTTTTCTTCTAGTTGTTACATTTATGTGATTGCTTCATTATGGTTTATGAATGTTAAATATCAAAATAGAGTCGTATACCNTAATATAAGTGTGTTCTCAAAAATTGGTATCAGAACCATTTCCTTCGAAAAGAGTCTAACCATTAGAATCACATCGGAAGATAGATCTCAGGACACACATTGCTAGTTAGGAAGGTTTCTCTACAAACAAGGCTTTGTTGTTTGACGAAACAAACTATGCCTTCTAGAGAATAAGGATGAAAACATATCTAATGGCCCTTGTTTTAGATATTTTGCAATCAGTCATGACTAGTTATGTAGCCCCAAAAACTCCACCAACAAATACGTCAGGGAAAAAGGCTAGTGAAAATGATGCAAAATCCATGAATGCCATCTTGTGCGAACTGTCAGAATCAGAGTTTCTCAAAGTAATGCATTGCAAATCAATGAAATAAATTTGGGACAAACTTCAGAACATCCATGAAGGTGATGACAAGGTCAAGAATGCTAAGCTCAAAACTCATATAAGATAGTTAGAGAGTTTGAAGATGAAAGACGAAGAAAATTTTGTATAATGTTAGTGTTAGAGACTGCTCTTGACTATAAAAGAGAATGCCTAGCACATCTTGAATAGAAATTGATAATGTTGTGTAGGTTGGTGGATTAGGTTAACTAGGGTTGGAATTTCAAATCAAAGACAACTCTCAAACTCATACACTACATCCATGGATTGAAGGAAAATGAACTCAATATTCATATAATTTGAATCAAAGAGTGAAAGAGGGAGGAAAGAAGAAACATAGATATGAATATATTAATCTCACAACTTATTTAATTAATACATTCATGAGTCTGAATATTCAATAATGAGAAATGCTTTCCAATTATGAATAGAAATATGTGGATGAAACTTATGAAGTATAGCCAATCATAGCAAGGCGTTATTGTTCAAGAATCTATAAATCATGAACTATTAATGTATTCTACATCAACAATCATCTCAAAATAAGAAGAAAAACATGTAACAATATAAAGACATGCAATCTAATATTGAACTCAGAAGAATTCTTCAATAATGAGACATAAGCATTCAATCTATAGTTTTGAATACAAAATATATTCTTAAAACCAGTTGCCAATAACCAGAAACTAACCCTCTCACTTCCTTTCCAAAGGAAGCTCCTCACTACATCCTCAATCATAATCGTTATAACAAATTACAGAACTATGGGTTGTTACCAACTGTTAGGAATCTAAATTATCATAAAACTAAAATTGAAATAAATCTCTGATCTACTACACAAAATCATGGCATAATCTGAGTTGATTTGGAAACTATTGATCTTTTCTTAGATATCTAGAATGTGTAGCTAACTTTCACCTTGAAAATTGGAACACAATTTGACCCTTTGAATGTCGATAGCATGCCTTCAATCTGGAGTTATTTCTCTAATTAGAAATCTGGAATTCTTTGTCAAATATTGATAGATTGCTTAATTGATTTCTTAATTGTTGAATGGAGAGAACAAAATTGATACCTTTCACCTTCAAATCAAGAACTCATTTGGTTACCTACTGGAAATGTCGATCTACTTGATAAAAAAATTCTTAGCATTATTTAATTAAAATAACAGCTTATTTCCACCTCCACATTGACTAGGCGTTCCACTTGGCATTGGTTGACTTCAAAACGGCCCACACAGAAAATCTAGGTTGAACTATTTTGGAAAAACGAAACTTTCTCCCAAACCTTTCATTTTTTCATAAAACTACTCTTCTAGCACCTAATTGGGTATGTTCTAAGAAAAACCCATGTCTCGGATTTAGCCTATTCATCACCATTTTCCCGAAAATCAAACAGAAAGTTTTGTTCCTGGAAAATTATGTGAATGACACAAATATTTGACTAAAGATCCACACCACTTTGAAGAGGTATGGGCATGATCTCAAAAGAATCAAACCATCTCATGGCTTCTAAAATAAAAACCCATGTTCCCCTCTTCTATCTTGGATGGCAGAAACAGGAAAACCAACAAGCAAAATTTGAAATTTTCATTTCCAAAATTTTTGGTAGCGCCTCCTTAAGGAAATTTGCCAATTTTGCTATCAGAAGTTAAAACTTTAACAAAGTCAAAATCCTTTGGACCTGTAACTCAGCTTCTGGAAGACCAATATTTTTTTGGAACGTATTGGTTCTTTAAGATGACTTGTGACTTTTTAAAGTCCCTTTTTAAAGACTATCGAAAATTCCTATGATACTGACAGCCTTTGGAATGAAAATAAAGATCAAACAAGCCATATAACTCAACTAAATTCTGAAGTAAGAAAATTTTGATGCTTAAAATTTGGCTACTAACACCTGGCTCCATAGGGGATAGCACTTCCCTGTGAGATGCTAAGAACCATAGACCATAGTTTATCATTCCATTTATGTTCTTGAAACCCTGACTGCTCATCACACACTGCAAACCAAAAATACAATCTAGAATTGAAATTATTCTACACCAGTGCTTTTCTCCATTGGGCCATGGAGTTTTATTCATATAATCTACTGTGAACTAAATGCTCAGGATGTGAGCTTATTCTCCTACCCTAATCAACTGAATCTTTATAATCGAGAAAACACAAACTTCCAATGGAATTCTTCAAGCAACTGATTGACCAATTGAATTTCTTGAATATGCTTTGGACTGCATACTCACAGTGAAATAATGGCAGAGAATTTAAAGTGATGAAACCCTCCTAATATACTACTGTAGGATCATAAAAAAACATGAGAGAATACCTTTGGATTGATAGTAAACATATTTTCTTTCTACTCCAGGTGAACGGACTACCTTTGTGGATAATATGCTTTCACTACTTTGTTGATGATGTCAATTTCTTCTTTCTGAGATTTCAATGAAGGAAAAAATAGAGGAAAAAAATTACCTTCAATTTCTTCACTATTTTCCTCAAACTCTAGATCATAGATATCACATATTAGCTTACGGATTTCGTGAGGCTACTGTAAATGGATACTTTATAGTAAAGAAAATATTACTATCTTTTCTTGTAACTCGTCATCATCTTCAGCACTTCCCTTCTAAGACTTTGTTTCATGATCATCATACACAAGATCACTGTTGAAAAACTCTATGTGCACTGATGTAGAAATCTGATCCTCAATAAATATGGGCTCATTATCTTCTAAAGAATCAGATTCATAACTATCATATACAGGTTGTTCTTTAAAAAAAATTGAATCTTGAAATTTAGAAACCTCTACTTCATGATGTTCTTCTTGGATAAAAAAATATTTAAAATAATTTGAAGTAGCAATATGATCATGTACCATCCCTACTTCTTCAAAATATGAATGTTAGTTGACCTTCACAAGGATTTATATCAAAAAAATATTCATCATGTTGATAACTCAAATCATCTTCATCATTAAAATTATAAGAGGCATCCGAGTAGTTGTCACATGTATCTCCAGCATTTCTAACTTAGGGAATTTCTTTACCAACTTCTTCACTAAAATCCTCTTGATCTATATTTCTAGGGGATCTTTCAAATGCCATATGTTCACAACAATGTTATAATAAAATCTCAGCATGATAGATCCTTTTGCAATAAGCATGAAATGCAACATGAAAATATTTTAGTGAATAAATGATGCAAGGAGGTAAAGACCTATACAATTGTTAGGAATCTCCCTCAAAGGAATGCATGAACATCTTCATTAATAGGTCCTCATGAAGAACACCCAATCGAAGCATGTATTCATGAAAATCAAGCAAGTGCTTTGTCTAATTGTCATTCTTATCTTCTATAAATCTGGGGAGACAATCTCCCCACTCATCCATAGTAGGAACAACATTTGGAAAGCCATGAATAGAAGAAAAATCAAATGGAGCAAACCTCACAGCTATTATAGCCTCGATTCAAGTATCAAATGATTTTGACATTCTAGAAAAGTGGAGTTATCAGTGGATTCTTTAGTCGTGGAGTTGTCAAGTGAATGATCTGCATTGAAATTATGTGTCTAGTTCTTGTTCACCGTCAAGAAATAGAACTATATTTTGTCATACACTCAGGGAAAGATAACTTTGTGACTTCACTTCCTGGCATTGGCACCAAAATATGTTTGTGCTAGATATTTCTCTTGATTGCAAAGGAAAATGCCTAGCACATATTGAATAGAAATTGATAATGTTTTGTAGGTTGGTGGATCAGGTTAACTGGGGTTGGAATTTCATATCAATGGAAACTCACAGACTCATACACTACATACATGGATTGAAGGAAAATGAAATCAATATTCATATACTTTGAATCAAAGAGTGAAATAGGGAGGAAAGAATAAACACAGATATGAATATATCAATCTCACAAGATGTTTAATTAATACATTCACAAGTCTGAATATTCAATAACCAGAAATGCTTTCCAATTATGAATAGAAATACTTGAATGAAACTTATGAAGTATAGGAAATCACACAAGGATTTATTGTTCAAGAATATATAAATCATGGACCATTAATGTATTCTACATCAACAATCATCTCATTCAAATAAGAAGAAAACAGTGTGACAATATAAAGAGATGCAATATGATATTGAACTCACAATAATTCTTCAATAGTGAGACATAAGTAATAAATATGCAGTTTTGAACAAAAAATATATCCTTAAACCAATTGCCAAAAACCAGAACCGAACCCTCTCTCTTTCTTTCCAAAGGAAGCTCCTAACTACATTCTCAATCATAAGCTTTATAACAAATTACAAAAATATGGGTTGTTACTAGCTTTTAGGAATATAAATTATCGTACAACTAAAAATGAAATAAATCTCTGATCTACTAAAAGAAATTAGGACATAATCTTAGTTGATTTGGAAATTGTTGACCTTTGCCTGGAAATATGGAATGTGTAGCTAACTGTCACCTTAAAAATTGGAATACAATTTAACCCTTTGACTATTGATATGATGCCTTCAATCTGGATTTATTTCTCTGCTTAGAAATCTGGAATTGTTTCCCAAATATTGATAGATTGCTTAATTTATTTCTTAATTGTTGACTGGAGAGAAAAAAATCGATACCTTTCACCTTCAAATATAGAACTCCTTTGGTTACCTGCTAGAAATGTGGATCTACTTGATAACATTGTTCTTAGAATTATTTAATTAAAAAAATATCTTATTGCCACCTCCACATTGACTAGGCATTCCACTTGGCATTGGTTGACTTCAAAATGGACCACACAAAAAATATGGGTTGAACTGTTTTGAAAAAACATTGATTTCTCCCAAATCGTTCCTTATTTTGGAAAATTGCTCGTAAGGAACCTAATTGGGCCCATTCTAAAAAAAAACAATGTCTCGGATTTGGCCTATACATCACCATTTTCCTGGAAATCAAGATGAAAGTTTGCTGCCTAGAAAATGACATGAATGACAGAAATATTTCATTGAAGATTTGGGCCACTTTGAAGAGGTTTGTGCATGATCTCAAGAGTATTAAACCATTTCATGGCTTCTAAAATAAAAACCCATGTTCCCCTTTTCTTTTTTGGATTGCAAAAATAGGAAAACCAAAAAGCAAAATTTGAAAATTTCATTTCCAAAATTTTTGGTAGCACCTCCTTAAGGAAATTTGCCAATTTTTCTACCAGAAGTTAAAAATTTAGCAAAGACAAAATCCTTTGGACCTACAACTCAGCTTCTAGAAGACCAAGATTTTTTGGAACATATTGGTTCTTTAATATGACTTGTGACTTTTGAAAGTCCCTTTTTAAAGACTATCAAAAATTCCTATGATATTGATAGCCTTTGGAATGCAAATGAAGAGCAAATAAGCCACATAACTCAACAAAATTCTGAAGTAAGAAAATTTTGACGTTGAAAATTTGGGTACTAACACAGCCTATCTCCTCTGTGTGGAATAAATTATCAACACCATCAAAGGACTTGGTGAAATAGTTGTGGAACCAATGAATTTTCAAAAGGTACTGAGGTCACTCCCCTTAAGATTTGATGCCAAAATTTCTTCCATTGAGGAAATAAAGGATCTGGATGAATTGCATGGGATCCTCACTGCATATGAAATGAGGATTGAAAAGGAAAAACCATCAAAGAAAGAAGCAATTTTCAAATGCTCAAAGAATATGAAGAAAAAAGAATAAAAATAAATATATTGTTCCAACTGTGAATTCGATGCAGAGGAAGCAAACTTTTTGAGAAAACTCAAAAAGGGATCTAGAAACTACAAAGGTAAGTTTCCCTTTAATTGCTTTAACTGTGGAAAAGTAGGACATTTTGCTACTAAGTGTCCATATGTAAAAAATGAAAGTAGTGGTAATGAAGAAGACTATAACGTAAAGAGAAAACATCATCAACACAAAAATATCCACAATCAGGACAAGCGTGAAAAGAAGAACATCTCTTATAATCAGAAGAGGAGCATCTACTCAAAAGGGGTCAGTGACTTGTCTGAAGAAAGCAGTGAAAGTAGTTCTGGTAGTGATAGAGAAGAAACTCTCTTTATGGAAATCGAAACAAATATTGATGAAGACAAAGATGATGGATTCAGAAGAAAAGGAAAACGGTGAAATGGATAGATAAGTGGATCTTGAAGAAGAAATCATGTGTGCCTTAAGTGAAATAAAGAATCTAAGGAAAAATAATTTGAAACAAAAAGTGCAGTTGCAGAAATATGAAGAAGAGGATCGTGATTCAAAAGCCAAAATGTCACAATACCTTGAGGAATTAAAAAATATTATCATAAGCCTATAATTTCAATTAGAAGAGGCAAGAATTATGGAAGAAGTGGAACTGAAGAAAACAACTATTGAGTCAAAGTCTAAAAAGAGTGTTGAAACCTTAGGTGATATCATCAATTCTCAAAGGTATACATTCATTAAGATTGGTCTTGGATATGATGTTGTTGTTGCCTCCATACCTACACCTGGCCTTGATAAAACCAAGGAAGTTATGTTTGTTGCAAGAGGAGTTTAGACTAGTTTTATAGAAGAACATTTGACTTTTGATTTTGTTGAACAAATTCATGAGTTGTTTGTTCCTCACATGTCAGAATTTGAGCATGTTGTTATAGATGACATTGTTGTTGATATGTAGAGTTTTTATACTCATGCAAGTGAACCTAACCCTAACCTTACTTCCTCTGATCACCCAATACAAAAATATGTGCCCTATCATCATCCTCACCATAAAAATCAAAGGAACAGAAATCATGCTTTCATATCTTTGTAGAAAAGAAGTGAAAGACATAATTGTGGACCATTGCCAACTACCATGATAGATTGTGGTTGGAGTGATGGATGGACGTGGAATCATTTGACTAGATGTTTGAGGACTTCATATTGTTGTGTATCATCAGTTGTACAGTCGTCCAGTGTTCCTCTTACTTACTCATGATTTACTTGAAAGTGGTCAATCGAGGATTGACCCGACATGACAGTCGACTGGAGTTTTGATTGAGTATTTGTCAACTAAGTTTCAACTAGGTTGTCTGTCGACTGGAATTTTCAACAAGAAATATTATTGCTACTTATTGATCCCTCAAGGGGGGGAATACTCGAAGTTGTTGATATGCGAACCCAACTGATGTCTTCTTATTGAATTGACTATTTATTCTTGAATTAACTTGGATTTGCTAATACCAACCCAACCATGTTTGACTGTTGTTGGAGATGTACTACTGCTTATGTTGGATATAGAGATTGTTTGGATTAACAAAGATTGATTATCTTGTGTTGTTGGTGACATTGTTCAGACTTATTTAGGAGTGTTTTTATATCATGTTCAATAAGTTTTTGTAGTTAGAACAAAATTAAAGGGGGAAGGATATGTGCTATGTAATTATTCTTAAGATAAATTGAAGAAATTCAAAATGGAACATTATACACCAATCATGACACATATGGTCACATGTTGTAAAGTGAGCAAAAATGATGAATCTCCAGAAGAAAATCAAACATTCTATAGGTCAATGATTGGCAGCCTACTATATGTGATGGAATCTAAGAAGATATGATGCAGAATTAGAAGAAGAAGCAAGAAGATTCGATGAAGGCAAAGCAAAAGCAGAAGTAGCAAGCACAAAGAAGATCTAGTGAAAGCAGAAGTAGCGAGTGCAAAGAAAATAAGGTGAAATTAGAAGTAACAAGCGTAGAGTAGATTTGGTGAAGACAGAAGCAGCAAGAAGACCAATGAAGGAAATGCATATGAAGAACTTGTAAACTTGTAAGTAGGTTGGTGCCTACATAACAAACAATTGTGAGGATTGGTGTCTCCAGTAGGTCGGTGCCTACAAACAACAAAGGGGATTGGTGTCTCATGTAGGTCAGTGCCTACAAACAACAGAGGGGATCGGTGTCTCATGTAGGTCAGTGCCTACAAAAATTAGAGGGGGTCAGTGTCTCATGTAGATTGGTACCTGCAAACATTTGTAACCATAGGTTGGTGCCTAAAAATTTATAAAAATAAGTTTTTGTGGTTTTCTCTCGAAAGATTTTCCACATTAAATATTGTGTCTTTTATTTGTTACATTTATGTGATTGCTTCATTATGGTTTAAGAATATTAAAAAGAAAAAGATAGTATTATATTGATTCACCCCCCTCTCCAAGTATAAATGTGTGCTCAACAAGGGACATAATTGAACTTTCTTGCATTATGGGTTCCATTAGCCTTGGCACCTCAAGAAAACCAACAAAGATTGAAACCAAATCTAAATTGTGCATCAAGAAACTTGAACTCTGTCTTCAACAAAATTTGAATTCAAATTTCCATAGATATGGATAATTTTAAGATGGAAATTTATATTAAAATGTAGAAACCTGGGCTAATCTTACTAGTCCTTAATATGCAAAATGTAAAATGTTTGGTGATAGTTTTGTAAAAATATTCTATGGAATTTGGGCAAATCATTTTTAGAAAAAATGGAAATTGGCTAATCGTTTTTTGGGAAAACCATGGAAAATTAACCCATTGGCGAAATTAAGCCCCTAAAATCATCTATGTTCGTAGAGGATATGTGTTAATGAAATGGGCAGGCCATAGGCCCAACATTTATGGTTCATATGGTATTAGAGCTAGGTTCATCAAATACCTTAAATAAACTGTCATGGGAAAATCCTTGAAGAGGTAGAAGTTGGAAGAGTTGAGAGACTTCGATGGACAAATCCAAGAGGAAAGTCAGTATTAGAGGAAAATAATGGATGAGTTGGAAAAAGAACTTTCCAAGCGCCAGGAATCCTTCACCACCATGAGGGTGTTAGAATATAAGTGGATGTGCTCGTTTTACCTTTGACAATACCCTTTTCACCCAACCATAGGTCGAAGCCACCCTCCGAGCACCTTAACCTTGATATAAAATCACTCTGGAAGCAAACCCTAGGCTAGATGGCCAATCAAAGGGTAGCGCACCTTTCCCCAAGGATAGCGCATCAACAAGATTTGATCAGATAGTCCAAACCCTAACCAAGATATAGTCCAAGCGTAACTTCTAGCTACAGCAGCTGGAACGGCGGCTCTCCTCCAAACCTGCACAGAAATTGGGCAACGGCAGTGCCTAAAGTGTTGCTCTGCAATTCTGAGACTGTCTGCTAGAATGAGAACTGGCCTCCTGTATTTATACTAATTATGGCTAACTTCCTGGGCCGAATTCTCATTTTGGGTATCTGTTTGTTCAATATATATTATTATTTCTAGCTGACTTCTTCTCTTGGAGGCTAATAAACTAATATAAATTATCTTCTTGAGCCGACGAGTCTTCTAGGGTTATTAGCCAACTCATTAGGGTTTCTTCTTGCTTCCTGGAGTATTCTATCATTGTCAATTTTACACGTGGAGGTAAATACCTCCCGCATATACCATAATATCAACACTCTCTCCTAGCTATGGAGGTATTACAGGTAATGGTCTTGAGCACAAAAACGTATCATTCACCTGATAGCATCAACATAGTTCTATAGACTAGATCATGAGCACCATCATCATCATCAGCTGCATCATCTCTCAAAACCATACTCTATCTGAGTAATCAAACATGATGCTCACTCCGTAGAGTGATACAAGAGCCATTCTTCTAATCTAGAAGAGTAGATGTTCTGAACCATTTTTTGTCTGGAAAATCTTTGTTCATCATTCATATGGCTGATAATTATTTCCAATAAACTGTTGATAGTATTCAAGGCAAGAAGAACAAAATAGAACACAATTGTGTCTATCCATAGTAGTACATAACTACAATACAGTGGTACACTACCACACCAAGTAGCACACAAGTACTTGATCAGTAACGTATAGTCACAAACAGTGGAATACATCCACCACAGTAGTATACATATACTATCATGTAGTCTTCATAACAATCGTCTTATATCAACCTACACATAAACAATGTTATGATATAAATTGAATCATTTGGCCCAATATTTCACTCACATCTATGAGATTTGAAAGAATATCTGCCCTCAAAAAGGTAAAACATCAATAATGAGTTGTCTGGACTATTCTTCTCAAGCAAGGAAGAATAAATGTCCTAACTTATGAACCTGGACCATTCTCCACCCTTGGCCATTCTTCCTATATTAATCAAAGTGCACCCTGGAGAGAATGTATAAACCCTAAGGAATGTCTGTCCTTGATTGTTGATCCTGGACCATTCCCCACCCTGGGCCATTCCTCCTACATTAATCAAAGTGCACCCTGGAAAGAATGTATAAACCCTAAGGAATGACTGTCCAGACCATTTCCTCTGTTAACCACAAGAGGAAAAGACTGTCCTATATCAACCTCCAAAACATACCATTCCTCATGTTAACCACAATGAGAAATTGTTGTCCAGCGAGGCGGGTCAGTCTTCTTGAGTAACCCTCGAGAAGAGATATTGCCCTAAACCACTCGACATGTTAACCACAATGGTAAGTCGTTGTCTATGATACATTAGCAATATGGACCATTTCCCATGTTAACCACAATGGGAAATCGCTTTCCGTCAGAAATATCAATCCACTTTCCGAATTGGAAAGGAAACCACTCAACCTAGACCATTTTTCAAACTGAAACATGGTTGTCCATAAATCAATACATATCAGTTCTCCCTCCCAACCTGGGAGTCATCTCTTCCTCTTTCAATAAGGAAGTCGTCTCCATGAGCTCTAGCTTGAGTATGCAAACTCTTTCATCTTGGATGGAAGCTTTACCAAAATGTATGGTTATCTGCTCAACTGTGGAGATATGTATTGGAGAACCACTTTCTCCTTTCTGGACTTCATCACAGATAATGTAATGCTTGATTTCAAATGTACTTCGATATGGAACACTGGTTTTCTCTGAAGGCTTCATGTAGCTCTGATCAATAGATTATGTCATTGTTGGAAAACTAGAACATATCCATGTGGCACTTCTTCTATCATAATGAGATCTGATCTACTAAGTAATCATCTTGATACAATATCTTTGTTATAGAGAATCTCCACCACGCTTATGTTGTGCATTGGAGGTTCTTCACCAAGTTATCTTCTTCCATTTGTATACAAGAGTCTCTTTCTGGTATGCCTCAAATTCTTGAGGTTGCTCTTCATATTCTCTTTATTCAATTTCTTTGGAGAACATTCTTTGCATTCATCTAATGTAGAACTCCAACTCATGGATGATATAATGACTCATGTAGAGGTATGTTTGGTTTACCGGAACGAGCAATCATCATAGTCTTCTCCCTCCATCTGGGAGAACCTCTAGTTTTGAATCTCACAATGCTTTCATTCATAAGTCTTTTGTACACCATTCTTCATCATGAATTTCAGTTCCTCTACTTGATTCATTTTATTGAGTTCATATCAGGCTAGTAATCTTGTGATTCTTAATATAATGACTGGTTGTTCTAGCTTCTCTTTCTTTCTTGGAATCTTCATGTTCTTCCTGATGTTTTTCTTTATCTCTTGAGTCCATGGAGTTTCTTATAGATTCCATGCCCTAGAGATTTCACTTCTTCCTTTCATCATAGGATCACGGATGTGAATGGACAACCAAGGATATTTTAAGGGTTCTCTTCAAAGAAGACTTCTTTTGAGGTTGAATTGGACATGTGTTGTCTTTCATCACTGCTACCATGGATATATACTTCATCATCTTCAATGGATCATAGGATTAGATCCCTCCTAATCCTTGCTTCATGTATGAGTGCATATAATCAGTGCCCTCCATCTAACAAATTCCATGCTTCCATCTGCATCCTTATTGTCTTCTGCAATATATAATTGGCTCTCTCTGTATAACAGAGTCCACGCTTTTGTCTTGTTGTCTTCTACAAAAACGTTATAAGTCTTTCTCTGACTTATTTCTATCTTTGATTCTTCTGAGTCTCTTCATGATTGATTCAGCATATTTCATCCTTTCATGTGTATTATCTGATGATATCAATCCTTATCTTGCTAATATTCCATAGGTATAGTTCTTCTTGTAATACATTATCTTTCAAGGGATAGATATACAAGATATGTACAAAGATAATACAAACAAGATATGTACAAGAAGTAAGAAGAGTATTGTTACCTTCAGAAGAAGAAGTATCTTTCATCCTACTTAGTCTTCTTTGTAGGTTCCTTTTCTTTGGCAACTAATGCTTCGTGTTTCTCCTTCCTTTTCTTTATCTCGGGACAATGATTCTTGTAGTGACCATACTTTCGACAGTTGAAGCATTGTATTTATGAAATGTCTTTCTCTTGATTTGGCTTCCTCCTTGAGCCAAACTTCCTTTTGTTCCTGAAATTCTTGAATCTTGTTGTGAAGGCTTGATCATCGTACTTCTTTTGGGGTTTCTCTTTTGCACTGATCCTAGATTATTCTTGATGACAACAAGTCCAAAGTTCTTCAAATGTAGGATACTCCTTTATTGTGTTCATGCTTGCAGCAAATGCATCCCATGTCTTGGGAAGACCATTGATTACTATGTTTACCAACTCCTTCTCTGAGATGATCTCTTCAATAGCTTGTAGTTGATCTCTTAACTAGGAGATCCTCAGAAATTATGATGTCATGTTGTCCTAATCATTCATCTTCATGTCATGGAGCTCATTCTTCAGACTCATAACTTGTCCAATGTTTCTGACCAAGGAGAGATTTGTTAGGGCATCGTACATCTTCTTCGATGAGTGAAGATAGGAGATGTAGGGTATCAAGTGGTCTTTTATAGATTCCACCATGATACTCATGGAATTGATGTCACCGTCTTTGAATTTCTCCATAACTACAACGCTATGTGGTTCCTTCTCTTTTCCTTCTTCAAACTCTGGTTCCACGATGTTTCCTTTCATGATATCCATCACTTTATTCTTGGCAAGGATGAGGTCAATCCTTTTCTTCCACGCTCTAAAGTTAGAGGCTCCATCTAACTTGTTCTCTGACTTTATAGAATAAGTCATGGCTGCTTTTACTTGGTCAAACCCTAGATTTGACCACAAACTCAAACTTGACGTCTTGGCTTGCTGAGAGTACCAGGAGATGCACTAAGATAGGGTGCACTGATCTGTCTAAGGATTAGGTAAATCTCTTCACTTAAGGCATCTCAAAGAGAGGATTAGGGTTTTTGCAACTACACCTTCTAGGAACCCTAGCGGCGGTGTCTTGGAAGTTGCTTCTACTAGTAACCCTAGCGGCAGTTCCTTAGCGAGCTCAATATCCTAGCGGCTATGTTTCCTTCTAGCGGTTAGGCTGAATGAAGGAGGTGTGGGCCCATAACTTGTTAGAATATAAGTGGATGTTCTCATTTTACCATTAACAATACCCTTGTCACCCAACCATAGGCCGAAGCCACCCTCTGAGCACCTTAACCTTGATAGAGAATCACTCTGGAAGAAAACCCTAGGCTAGATACCCAATCAAAGGGTAGCACACCTTTCCCCAAGGATAGCGCATCAACAAGAGATGATCAGATAGTCCAAACCCTAACCAAGAGATATTCCAAGTGTAATTGCTAGATGTTGCAGCTCCAATGGCAGCTCTCCTCCAAACCTGCACAGAAACTGGGTAACTGCAGTGCGCACAAGTGCTTCTCTGCAATTCTGAGACTGCCTGCCAGAATGAGAACTGGCCTCATGTATTTATACTAATTCTAGCTAACTACCTGGGTCGACTTCTCATTTTGGGTATCTATCTGTTCAGTATATATTATTATTTATGTACGACTTCTTCTCTTGGAGGCTAATAACCTAATATAAATTATCTTCTTGAGCCGACAAGTCTTCTAGGGTTATTACCCAACTCATTAGGGTTTCTTCTTGCTTCCCAAAGTATTCTATCATCGTCAGGTTTACACATGGAGGTAAATACCTCCCACAGCTACCATAATATCACCAAAGGGAAGAATTAGACAGGAGTAGATTGCAGCTCTTTCAACTAGGGGAGAAATTCACTCAAATGGATAATTGGTAAGAGGATAGGTTTACTGAAGTAATTACTCAGTTATACCAGTATTTATCATCGAATGAAGAGGCCTTAAAAAAACTACAAGAAAATATCCAATAGACCAAGCAAGCCCCTTTTGTTTCCTTTGTAGAATCTCACACCATGATGGAGTTAAGGATGGTAAACTCACCTTCGAAGACCCTTTCTCAAGAGACCTTCATTATGGATGATTTTAGGGGTTAAATTTCGTTCATGGGATAATTTTCCATGGTTTTTCCCAAAAAAAAATTTGCTATTCTAAAAATGATTCACACAAATTCTATAGGATAATAATATTTTACCTCGAAAATAGTCAAAATTTTATACAAACTATATAAAATCCTTAGAAATTTGAATATTTTTACAAAAATATTGCCAAACATTTATAGTTGGCATATAAAGTATTAGTAAGATTTGCCAAGGTTTCTACATTTTAAAACAAATTTCCATCCTTAAAATCATCCCTAACCTTCGGTGATTTTTAAAAGCACACTAGAGGCATGTTATCGCGCAATGTGTACTTGTCCTAAAGGGAAAGGCTAAGGGGAGGCAAATTGGCGTAACATGAGGTTGTCTTATCACTATCACCTTAATAAGATACCTCTTTCTATTTAGGGATGATAGCCCATGGGAGACATCCCCGGTGACCTGGGAGTTTGAGAAGGCAAAGGTTAAAGTGTCAATAAAAGTATCACCTCTCACAAGTCACACTGATCAGAAAGTCCCAAAGTTTTAATCAATGAAGCAATGATGTGCTTAGATGTACCTTCCCAAAACAAAGCAACAAGAAAACAATATATTTTGCAAGTACAATTTTGATGTTAGTGCTTCATAAACCTTGGACTTGTCAATAAAATAAATAAGTTGATGCAAGATGAAGCAAACAGAATTTTATAACAGAAATGTACACAAGATAATAGCTTCACAATAAATGCCTTAAAAGAGCTTCACAATGACCAAAAATAATAACCCAATAATAGCAATGTACTAGCAGTTGTCAGAAGATAATTAGGTAGTGTAAAGATCAACTTTTGCAATTGCTTTTAAGTGATTTTACTGTTGTAATAAAGGGTTGTAGCTTACTTTTGTAACAGTGGCAAGAAGGTTAGTGAATTAGCCTAATCCAGGGTTAGGAAAGGTTAGTAGGTTGCTTGAGGTAAAATAATTAAGGGTTGGTTTCATAAATCAATCAAATTTAAGGTCTAAATCAGTGCCTTTTAGGGATAATGGAGTCACTTTGCAGCAGCAAACTTGAAGGAAACAAATGATAATGTAAGATCTAAGGACCAAGAAGGATGATGATTTAGGTGTTCGTAACCCAAGGCCTCAATCAACAAGCCTTAGAAGGAAAATGGCTACTAGGAAGTAGGTAACCCTAGGCCCTAGCAGTTTTCCTTCTTCTTTAGCTCAATATTGAAACAATTAAAGGCTTGATGAAGCAAATCATACTAGAGTGTTGCAATGGAAGGGCTCTAGTACAGTGCTTCAAAGGTAGGGTTTCTAGCACAATCTAGTTGGTGAAAATTTGTTAAGACAAGGACAATAACATGTGTTTGTTCTCCTAGGGTTTTAAACTATCAATTTCATAATCTTGGAATAAATGAAAAGTAAATGTACCATAACCATTCAAAGAAAAGAAGGATTGCAGAAATTCACTTACATCCACCAAGAATAATCTAGCAATAAGCTTTGTTGAAGATTTTCCACAAAGAAAAATGCCAAGAAACACCAAATTAAGCCTCCTCCAAGAAGTGAGCCTAAAATTTCAGCTAATAAACCCTAAGTAGGGTGCGAATTTGAGACCTCACTTGTGTGCATGAAAGATGATGAAAAAATACAAGGGCAAAAACCCTTATTTATACAGTTACAATGACCTTTAATTACAAAATTAGGTCAAAAAGGCCAACATGGCCAGTTTACATGTAATATCCAGTTGTTTACATAAATTTGACAAATTAAACCCTAAATCAAGCAAGAGAGGTGACATCATGCCCTTCTAGGGTGACATTGGGCCTCCTAGGTGAAACATTGGCCTCCAGGAGAAAAACTGTAGGCCTCCCAAGGCCTTTGTATCAAGCCACACATGCCACTTGGCACACAACTGCCTCCATCGTGTCCATCTAATGTTGGGTGACGTCAACGGTCACAGATGTGATGTCATGGGCCTTCCAAGGAAAACATCATAGTGGGATGGAAAGACCCCCCTAGGTCCAGGCCTACTAGGTTGTCTTTGGTGGAACGTCCTCCTCTCTCGTTGGTACAAGCCTCTAGTATGTGTCTGCCCCTAGCTGGGGTCTCAACATCCATCTGGTGGGATTTTATCCCTATGGAGGTCCAAACTAATCATATCCCCATGGTACCTGTCTGTTGGGTATGGTCCTATAGCATCAACAAGTACACCCTCCATGGGCTCATAAGTTATAGGGATCATAGCAATGTCAATCACATCTAATAATCAAGTTATCTAAACATGTGCATAAAACCCCCCTTCCTAGACAAGTGCTCAAAGACATTATGTTATTCTACAAGCTAGGTTTGGAGAGGGTTTCAAGAGGTCCTATTGGGATAATTCTCATTAATGTGGGATGTTTCCAGGTGAATACCAATCCAAGTCATGTCAGTGGGGATGTTTGGTAAATGGGTGCAGTGATGACAGGGAAATGTATGACTTACCTATGGGTGCCTCTGAAGAGGGTGAGTTGCACCTTGTCATGGATGCAAGTGTTTCCAAGCCCATTCAATTCCTTTTTTACATTTTTTATCTTATTTTTTTTTCTTTCAAGAGAATAGTTGGGTCACACTGCCCTGGTGTGGTGACCAGTGGTGATAGTGTTACCCACAAGCATTTCACAAAGATGAGAAGGTTGGCTCGTGATGAGACCCCATTTCTATTAGCTATGCCACCAAGAGACACTACCCTAGTGTGCTGACCAGCTGAAAGGTAGTGCCATACTACTACATGTCCATGGACCTAATAGGTTGCCTCATGATGAGACCCCCTATCCTCCAAATAGGTATTGATTTTATTGATTTTATGGGTTCCTCCATTTCTTGTTGAGAATATTTTTATTGCTTGCTTAGGGATCCCTGGGTGAAGCATTTGAAGGTTTTGTTCTTTTGGATTTTATCTTTTTCCGACTAATTTTACCCTCTGGGCCTTTAGCCCCTTCTTCCCACAAGGAAAGGTACAACCCTTTGCTAGCTTGGAAAACCCAGTGCCCGAACCAATGTTGGGGATGGATGAGAGGGAATATGATGGAAGGTGATAAGTATGGTGGGAATGGACGATGACCTTTCATGAACCCACCCAATGGCTACTCAATCCTAAGGGAATCGAATTGCTAGGGCATCTTGTCATCCCCCCTAGGTGTGTACAAGTGGAAAGGCATAAAGTCCAAGCACATGTCATGAAGTAAAAATAATTAAATGCACATATTCAAATGTTTTGAGAATTAGAGTGACACATACCATGATACCCGGACTCAATATCTCATGGAGCAAGACCCATTGTTGTTGAAGGACCAAGGTCGATGGGATGGATGTTTCTACTGCTAACAGGATGAAGGTGTTGAAGAAGAAGGATGATCCCTCCAAGGATAGGCTCAAGTCAATATGGCTCTCGGTACTCCATGTCTAGGACCTATGGGCATCGAGACATAATCTTAGTAGTTATCCCTAGGCTAGGGGATAACATCTGGCTCCAACTTGGGGACATGTGCTCACCGTAGAGAGCATGAGAACCTCAACATATCTACCATGACCTATGACATGCTATATTTCAACAAAATTATTAGTAATCATTTAGGGTGGTGATATCACCCCTAGCTCATACATAATATAATGAAATACAAAGTAAGCAAGCATATATACAATGGAAATATAAATACTCTAGCATGAAATGCAAATGGTATATACAATGAATTCAAATTCCTACCTACTTACCTACTCTTGCCTGTCATGTTGCTGGCAGGTAGTAACGCTTGATGTGTATAGCGTTCATAGGTAACTTCAAATCTTCTCCTTCCAAGGTTCCCAAATTGAAGGAGTTTGTTCCAATGGGACTCATGATCTTGTAGGGACCTATCCATAATCCATCCAACTTCTTATGCATACCAGGTTTCTCCCCTCTTTTATCCCATAACAACACTAAATCACCTTCGACGAAATCCCTCTCCTTTTCCTTGTGATCAAAGGTGCTCTTCATCTTTTCCTAGTTTCTTGTCATTTGGCTTAGGGAAACCCTTCTAGATTCATCCAACTCTATTAACTGGTTAATTCACCCTTGGATTGTCTCTCCATCAGTGGTGTATTGTTGAGAAAAATGGAGGATATGGATTTTGAGATTCATAGGAAGTTTGGCTTATAACCCATACACTAGCTCAAAAGGTGTTTTTCATGTTGACTTCTTTGTTGTTATTCGATCTGCCCACAAGTCATACTTAATATTTCTATCCCAAGACCTTTTTTTTCTCCTACAACCTTCTCGATGATGTTCATAAGGTTCTTATTTCTTGATTATGCCAACCTGTTGCCTTGTAGATAATAATTGGAGGAATGAGATAGAACAATGCCATACTTGGAACAAAATTTCGCTAATGCAATAGAATCGAAATATTTGGCATTGTTAGTGGTAATCTTGGTTGGGACCCCAAATCTTGTTATGATTATTTCCTCAAAAAAGTTCATGACTACTTCCTCAATGAATTTCTTTGTGGGAATAGACTCAACCCATCTGGTAAAATTATATGTGGTTATAAAAATCCATCGGTAACTGTTACTTGAATTGTCTTTAAATTCATCAATAAAGTCTAATCCCCACTATTGAAAAGGAGCTTCTACTACCGCATGCTTCAAAGGTTGTGTCGGGATTTTTGGTTTACGAGTAAAGTATTGGCAAGGTTGACATGATCGGAAATATCAGTGAGTATCCATGAATAATGTTGGCCAATAATATCCATCTCTCAAGATCTTGTGTGGTGTGGTACGAGCAGTGAAATGTCCGCCACAATGTACGGACTGTAATTCCTTCAAAATTTTATTAGCTTCTTCTTGGTTCACACATCTAAGGAGAACTCCATTGGGGTCTTTCCAACCAATTCCATTCTCAGTCAAACAATATTTCATAGCTTTAAGTCTAAAGGCCCTTCTTTTGTAGTCCACTAGATGATCTGGGCATGATAAATTCTTAAGGTAGTATATTATGTCGTAATAACATTCATTGTGTTCTAACTCACTGACTACCATGTTTATATGTTCACTTTCTCCCATTTGTATGGCCTCTTGGTTGCTTTCAGTCAGCATCTGGGCCAAACCTTGTCCCTTTATAATATTGGTGGGTTTTATTTCTAATTCATACTCTTGGATATTAGAAACCCACTTACCCCTAGTACCCATACAATCATGTTGTGATAAGACATCCTTTACTGTCGGGTGAGGGACGAAATCTTTGATCTTATTGTAACCCACATAGTTTCTAAAGTTCTTGAGGGATTTCACTAAAATGTAAGCTTGTTTCTCAGTAATTGAATAGTGCAGCTTAGAATCCCTAAGGAATTTACTCATGAAGGCAATGGGGCGTTCATGGTCATCAACATCTTTTTGAAACAAGACCCCTACAATGGTAACTTGGGAGGCAAAAGAGAATATTATGAAATCTCGTGAATAGTCAATACTAACCAGAACTAGGGATTGGGAGATGGCATATTTTATGTCTTCAAAGCATCTAATGGCCTTATCATCCCACTTGAACACAGTATCCTTTTTCAGCAATGCACTCATGGGTTTTATTCTTTCAGCAAAGTTTGGGACAAATCTTCGAATGAAATTTAGTTTTCCGAAAAGGATTGTAGGGATTTTTTGTTAGCTAGGGGACGTACATCCTTGATAGATTGGATCCTTTCAGGGTCTATTGAAACTCCCCCTTTTGAGGTTATTTGTCCCAAAACGTTCCCTTTATCTATCCCGGAGATAGACTTCTTAGGGTTCAAGGAGATATCATACTTCCTACATCTCTCAAAAACAACTCTAAGGTGTGATATGTGGTTTTTACTCTCCTTTGATATGACTGTGAGATCATCTTAGTAAATTTCTATGATTTTATGAATGAGATCCCTAAAGGAAAATTCCATCTCTCTCTAAAAGGTGGCACCGGCATTCATAAGGCCAAAAGGCATTCTCAAGTACATAAATGTTCCCCATGGTGTGGTAAATTTCGTTTTAAGTTGGTCTTCTCTTTTTAGTGGGACTTGGTTGTATCCAAAAAATCCATCCAACATGGACATCATCCCTGCCCGGTAACCCTCTCTAACAAATGTTCCATATTTGAAAGGGGGTAGTTGTCTTTCAAGGATAGTTGGTTAAGGTTTTGGAAATCTACGCACAAGCGGATATCACCACTTTTCTTTCGGACAAATACCAAATTTGACATCCATGACGACTATCTAATGGGATCTATGATACCAACATCGACCATCTTTTGGAGTTCCTTTTGTATCTGGTTTTCCATATTTGGTTTAATATGTCTTAAATTTTTTCGGAAAGGTTTGGCTCCTTCTGTCAAAGGTATAGCATGTTGAATAATATCACCCCTATAAGCCTTTAGTTCATCATAATTCCAAGAAAATGTATCTTTGAATTCTCTTATGAGGTCTAGTATCTCTATCATTTCCTTTTCAGTAATCCCTTTCCCTTTTTTGACCATTCTTAGATCCATCTCTGTGTCGATGTTGAACTCTAGGGCTTCATCTGTTTGTTTGTTGGGTTTATTTCCTTTGTAAACATTGTGTCTATCAAAGAAGTTTTCTAAAGGGACACATCCCTTTGGAAAAGTGTTGTTTTGTAGGTTAACCACATCTAGATTCATGGATTCATCTAGGAAGTTTACTTGCGAATCGAAGAATTCTCTACTATTTTCCATAAATCTAATGATTTGGTCATCATCTTCAAAGACTTGCCAATGTTCCAAGTTATCAGGGATCAATGGTATAAACAAGACTTCCATTTTGCATAGGTTTTGGAGTGGACCATCACAGGGTTATAAAGTGGAAGTAGAAACAACCAAGCCATCAACTACATAGTTCTCTTCTCAAGGAACTGCTTTGATTGACACCATTTCAAAATATTTTGCAATCGATCTTGAAAATTCATGGTATTGTTTTAATCTATCATTCTTAGCAGCAAAGTATAGCAACACTTGTGATACTATCAAGTCTAGGTCTCTTATAACTCTTAGGTGTGTGACACCTTTGTCAATTTCCAAGTTGAGACCTAGGATCAAAGCTTCGTATTCGGCAACATTGTTTGTACAGTGATTTCAAGTCTATACGAATAATAGAAGGTCTCCTTGGATGGGGTTGTGAAGACAATACCTACCCCTGAGCCAAAAATCGAATGAGCTCCATCAAATTCTAAAGTCCACAGTCCTTCAGGTGTCTTGGTAGGTTTATCTTCCGAACTTTCCCCTTGGACAAACCAATTTTCAATCCCATTGTTAACACAAAGGAGTTGATCATCAGGTTCATCAGGGGTCTCAATAAGGCATCATGTGATGGGTTCTTTGCGAAGGGTGAAGAATCCTACTTCAAGGTGAGGTATGATATCTTTGAACCCTTGGTTTAGAAAACTCTCATTCAAGTTTTCTATAAGGTCCTTACAGAGTATGACCCCCCCATTTCTTAGAAAATTTATTACTAACACATCAATAGTAAAAGGAACATCAGGGCAAGCATGGAAATCAACACTCGGGTCCTTAATAATGCCTTGTGTAAAGCCTCCTCATGTATTTGGTTGTAATACGCTTAGACCTAGTTGGTGAATGACCCTTTCGGTTATAATATTACTAGGAGTATCTGGGTCAAATACACAATTATGGAAGATGGAATTGTTGACTTGAAGGGTAACGTAAAAAGGTGCAGGTTCCCCATATTTTGTTCCCATACTCCCTACTTGGTAAACAAAAGGTGATTCTTCTTCAAAATTGTCATCCTCACAAATTTGTGGCAGGGAGTATTCAGCATCCTCAACCTCAGGGTTTCTAAATATGTCTTGAGTGGGTTCCATATCCTCAGGAGGTTCATTTTGTTGAGAAAATGAGGAAGCATATTTAATTTTTGAGAAACATGTGCTCCATTTTCTAGGGTAAGCATTATATTCTACCTCGAGGATCTCTGGGAGGTCATGCTTTGATTCTATCATGCTCTCATCATTTGGTTCCCAGATGTCATTATCGTTCAAGAGGTTAACCTGGTGGATGGAATTGTTGAACCTAAGGTTTTCTTCAACTGGCAGGCAGCCTCTTGTGCTTCTTCCTAGCTTGCAGGTAATCGATCCTTGAGGGTGAACTGCAAAGTTCCTTCTAAGGAATTTAGGTAATGTTGGAGAATAGCGCTTTTTGGGTGAAATTTGGGTTGAATTTTTCTAATGAGGATATTGAACCTATCGTTTAAATCTCTAATGTTTTCATTGGTTCCTTTGCAAACTTTGATGTATTAAGATTAAAACTTATCCATACTTTCCTTTTTACACCATATGTTCTTGAAAGCTAGTTATAAATCTTCAAGAGTTTCAATGCTCCCATTAGGGAGGCCATTAATACAGACACTGACACTCCCAGTGAGTGAGATTGCAAAGAGCCTCATGAAGGTGTCAGGGTGTTCTTCTCCTGATTGGTGGAATTCATATCCCTCATCAAACTTGGTCTTATGTGAGTTTCCATAAGGCCCTACTTCTCCTGATAATCTAGGTATCCAAGAATGATCATTTTTGGGGAGATCATGTATTCCTCCTTGGGTTTTAGCTAGGTCCAAAGGGCCCAAAAATCCTCTATGAGACCATTTAGGAGGGTCCACAAGGGAAATAGGAACCACAAGAGCAGAAAGTCTGTACTGACGTCCACTACAGATCATCATTTGTGAAGTCACCAGATAGTTTACTTGAAACTATCAAAGGGATGAGGGGATCACCCTCAGTGGAGTCGCTAGGTAAGCTTTACAAAGTAAAGGATTTTAAGGAAAGGCTTACCAAGAAGTGTCATCTTTGAGGAGAATTGACTCAGTGTTCCCCGGCAATGGTGCCAAAATGTTATCGTGCAATTTGTACTTGTCCCGAAGGAAAAGGCTTAGGGGAGGCAAATTGGCATAACAGGAGGTTGTCCTATCACTGCCACCTTAATAAGATACCTCTTTCTATTTAGGGATGATAGCCTAGGGGAGACGTCCTTGGTGACCTGGGGGTTTGAGAAGGCAAAGGTTAAAGTGTCAATAAAGTAACACCTCTCACAAGTCACTCTGATTAGAAAGTCCCAATTTTTTAATCAATGAAGCAATGGTGTGCTTAGATCTACCTACCCATAACAAAGCAACAAGAAAAAAATATCTTTTGCAAGTACAATTTTGATGTCAGTGCTTCATAAACCTTGGACTTGTCAATAAAAGAAATAAGTTGATGCAAGATGAAGCAAACAGAATTTTATAACAGCAATGTATACAAGATAATAGTTTCACAATAAATGCCTTAAAAGAGCTTCACAATGTCCAAAAATAATAACCCAATAATAGCAATGTACTAGCAGTTGTCAGAAGCTAATTAGGCAATGTAAAGATCAACTTTTGAAATTGTTTTTAAGTGATTTTATTGCTGTAATAAATGGTTGTAGCTTAATTTTGTAACAGCAGCAAGAAGATTAGTGAATTATCCTAATCTAGGGTTAGGAAAGGTTAGTAGGTTGCTTGAGGTAAAATATTTAAAGATTGGTTCCATCAATCAGTGAAATTTAAGGTCTAAATCAGTGGCTTTTAGGGTTAATGGAGTCACTTTGCAGCAACAAACTTGAAGGAAACAAATGATCATGTAAGAGATAAGGACCAAGAAGGATGATGATTGAGGTGTTGGTAACCCAAGGCCTCAATCAACAAGCCTTAGAAGGAAAACGGATACTAGGAAGTAGGTAACCCTAGGCCCTAGTAGTTTTCCTTCTTCTTTAGCTCAAGCTTGAAACAATTAAAGGCTTGATGAAGAAAATGATACGAGAGTGTTGCAATGGCAGGGCTCTAGTACATTGCTTCAAAGGTAGGGTTTCTAGCACAATATAGTAGGTGAAAAATTATTAAGATAAGGATAATAACATGTGCTTGTTCTCCTAGGGTTTTAAACTAGAAATTTCATAATCTTGGAATAAATGCAAAGTTAATGTACCATAACCATTCAAAGAAAAGAAGGATTGCAGAAATTTACTTACATCTACCAAGAATAATCTAACAATAAGCCTAGTTGAAGATTTTCCACCAAGAAAAATGCCAAGAAACACCAAATTAAGCCTCCTCCAAGAAGTGCCCCAAAAATTTCAGCCAATGAACCCTAACTAGGGCGCAAATTCCAGACCTCACTTGTGTGAGTGAAAGATGATGAAAAAATACAAGGGAAAAAACCCTTATTTATACAGTTACAATGACCTTTAATTGCAAAATTAGGTCAAAAAGGTCGACATGGCCAGTTTACATGTAATATCTAGTTTTTTACATAAATTTGACAAATTAAACCCTAAATCAAGCAAAAGAGGTGATGCCATGCCCTTCTAGGGTGACAATGGGCCTCCTAGGTGAAACGTTTGCCTCCAGGAGAAAAATGTTAGGCCTCCCAAGGCCTCTGGATGAAGACACATGTGCCACTTGGTGAACAATTGCCTCCATCATGTCCATCTAATGTTGGGTGACGTCAAGGGTCACAGACATCATGGGCCTTCCAAGGCCAACTTCATAGTGGGAGGGAAAGACCCCCCTAGGTCTAGGCCTTCCATGCTATCTCTGGTGGAACGTCCTCCTCTCTCTCAAGTGCAAGCCTCTGGTATGTGTATGCCCTTGGTTGGGGTCTCATCATCCATTTGGTGGGATTTTATCCCTATAGAGGTCTGAACTAATCATCTCCCCATGGTACTTGTCTGTTAGGCATGGTCCTGCAACATCGACAAGTACGCCCTCCATGGGCTCATAAGTCAGAGGCATCATAGAAATGTCAATCACATCTAATAATCAAGTTATCTAAACATGTGCATAAAACCCCCCTTTCCCAGACAAGTTCACAAAGACATTATGCTATTCTACAAGCTAGGTTTGGAGAGGGTTTTAGGAGGTCCTATTGGGCTAATTCTCATTGGATGTGGGATGTTTCTAGGTCAAGACCAATCTAGGTCATGTGAGTGGATGAGGTGGTATGGGGATGTTTAGGCAATAGGTGCAGTGATGACATGGAAATGTATGTCTTACTTGTGATTGCCTCTGAAGAGGGTGAGTTGCACCATATCATGGATGCAAGTGTTTCCAAGCCCATTCAATGCCTTTGTTACATTTTTTATCTTATTTCTTTTTTTTTTAAGAGAATAGCTCGGGTACACTTCCCTGGCGTGGTGATAGTGTTACCCACAAGCGTTTCACGAAGATGAGAAGGTTGTCTTGTGATGAGACCCCCTTTCTCTTGGTTATGCCACCAAGAGCCACTACCCTGGCGTGGTGACCAGCTGAATGGTAGTGTTATACCGCTACATGCCCATGGACCTAATAGGTCGTCTCATGATGAGACCCCCTATCCTCCAACTAGGTCTTGAGTTGAATTATTTTATGGGTCCCTCCATTTCTTGCTAAGAAGCATTTTACTGCTTTATCGGGGATCCCTAGGTGAAGCATATGAAGGTTTTTTTCTTTTGGATTTTATCTTTTTCCAACTAATTTTACCCTCTGGGCCTTAGCCCCTTCTTCCCACAAGGCAAGGTACAACCCTTTGCTATCTTGGCAAACCCAATGCCCAAACCAATGTTGGAGATGGATGAGAGGGAAGATGATGGAAAGTAATAAGTATGGTGGGAATGGACGATGACCTTTCATGAACCCGCCCAATGGAAACTCAATCCTAATGAAATCGACTTACTAGGGAATCCTGCCATTCCCCCCAGGTGTGGACAAGTGGAAAGGAATAAAGTCCAAGAAAACATCATGAAGTAAAGAGAATTAAATGCACATAATCAAATGTTTTGAGGATCAGAGTGGCACATACCATGATACCCAGACTCATTACCTCATGGAGAAAGACCCACTGTTGTTGAAGGACCAAGGCCGATGGGATGGATGTTGTTGTTGCTGACAGGATGGAGGTGTTGAAGAAGAAGGATAGGCCCTCCAGGGAAAGGCTCAAGTCAATATGGCTCTTGGTACTCCATGTCTAGGGCCTGTGAGCCTTGAGACATAATCTCCTTAGTCATCCCTAGGCTAGGGGATAACAAGGCATCAATTCCAAGATCGTGAGATAGATGGTATATGATGGCCAAGGGATAGGTAAGTAAGGCCAAGGGTTTCAAATCTGCATTATAGATCAATAGAGGCCCAAGCATGAAGGCCTAGGATTCATTATATAAAAAGACAACACAAGTGCATCTCATGTGAGAAAAACAGGATTGCGAAGCAATAAAATAAAACAAATGCAAAAATAAAACACAGAAGATACACAATACAATAGAGACATATATATACATGGTTCACCCAGTGTGGGCTATGTCCACCGGATAAATTTCTAGGTCCTTCCTTTTTATTATCCAGCAAAATGAAGGGATACAACCTGCAACACACTCATTGTAACTTCCTCTTCTTTCTCTCACAATCTCCTCTCTCATAATACAATATTCATGATAATAAACAGTCACAATACAATTCTGTCATGAGAGAGGGTCTCCTTCCAGGGAAAAAAACCCTAAAATAAATTCTACCATCCAATCTGCTACCTTATGATGAATGGTTCAGATTGAATACGAAATTACAATATTTTACAAGGCAATTTTTCCCAATATTTCGCTTTGGGGGCATTGCCCCAAAATCCCCCACCAGGGGTGGGGGGGATATAAACATTATCTTTGGGCCCCCCTAGACCCCCCCTAGCGATAGTTGTGGGGGGGTAAACCCCCCCACACCTCCCTGTTAGGGAATGGGGTCCAAGCACGGCTGAAACAAACCTCTAAATCAAGAAGAAAATTAGGCTCCACAACCAACAATATCCCACTTGGAGACTGATCGCAACAACTCCACTGTTGCTATACTTTCTTGACTATAATCCACCTTGGACCTATAAAATTTCTCATCTTCACCCTCATGCTTGAAGACCAACTAAAACTGAGCAGGAACTCAGTTTATCCCTAGTTAATCCCTTTGTTAACATGCCTGCAGGATTCTGTCTAGTATGTATCTTCTCCAACTTCAAATGTCCATCTTCCAAAACGAATCATGTGAAATGGTACCTAAGTTGTATATGCTTATTATTCGAATGGAAGGCTAAGTTATTTGCAAGATGAGTGGAACTCTCGATGTCACAATACAACCTATTATTCTCCTTCTTCTTTCCCAAATCCTCCATAAACCTTTGTAACCAAAACATCTCTTTACTAGCCTGTGTAGCAGCAACATACTTTGCTTTTGTTGTTGAAAGTGCAATAACCTTTTGCAGTTTTGAAATCCAACTTATTGTTTTTCCACCTATAGTAAAAACATACCCTGTGGTGCTCCTCCTGCTATCTTTATCACATGCCATATCTGAATCAACATATCCCTATAGAAAAGTGTTTGAACCTCCAAAACATAATGCATGAGTAGCAGTACCTCTCAAATACCTGAGAATCCACTTTACTGCCTCCCAATGTTCTTTACCCGGACTGTTCATATACCTGCTCACAACTCCCACTACATGTGCAATATCTAGTCTTGTGCAAACCATCACATACATCAAGCTGCCAACTATTGATGAATAAGGGACCCTGGACATGTATTTTACCTCCTCCTGTGTCTTGGGATACATTTTGTTAGTTAATCTGAAATGGCTAGCCAAAGGTGTACTAATTGGTTTTTCATTCTGCATTTTAAACCTCTCCAACACCTTCTCTATGTTTTCACCTTGAGACAATGTCAATTTGCGATTTTTCTTGTCGCTTGTTATTCTCATACCAAGGATTTTCTTTGCAGCACCCAAATCCTTCATCGCAAATGAATTAACTAATTTATTTTTGAGCACATTTATATCCTGCATATTAGACCCTGCAAGAAGCATGTCATCTACATACAATAGAAAGGTAATATAGCTTCCATTTTCTAGCCTTTTAAAATAAACAGAGTTATCAGAATGACATCTACAATAACCTTGTTCTGTCATAAACCTGTCAAACTTCAAATACCACTGCCTTGGAGCTTGCTTTAGGCCATACAACATCTTCTGCAACCTACATACCAAAGTATCCTTTCCTTTGACCTCATACCCTTATGTTTGTTGCATATAAATCTCTTCCTCCAAGTTCCCATGGAGAAAAGTTGTCTTTACATCTAACTGTTCAAGATGCAAATTTTCTACTACCACAAGAATTAAAATAGTCCTAATTGAAGTCATCTTAACAACATGAGAAAATATTTTATCAAAATCTATACCTTCCATTTGTCCAAACCCCTTTACAACAAGTCTAGCCTTGTACCTCTTTTGTCCTCCATCTTCTTCCTTCAACTTGTAAACCCATTTATTCTGCAATGCTCTTTTTCCTGCAGGAAAATAAACCAAGTCCCAAGTCTGGGTATTTTCCAAGGAATCCATTTCCTATTTCATTCCTTGCTCCCACTTCTTTTTAGTGTCTACCTGCATTGCTTCTTCATAAATGTCTCGTTCACCAGAATCAATCAACAATAAATAATACAATGAAGGAGAGTATCGTTCAGAGGGTATACTTAACCTGATAGATCTTCTAACAACACTTGTAGAAGTTTGAGGTACATGATGCTCCTATTGTTGTACATTTTGATTTTTTTGTACCTTTGGAATTTATTTTTCAGTGATCTCATCAAGCACTGTGTATTCTGGTTTTTTTTTTCCAACTTCCCTATTGAAATTAAATTTTTCCTTAGATATGGAACATGTCTTACCTCTTTCAACAACCATTTGTTTCCATTCTTTTGCTTTATTTGTACTTTTCCCATTCCAACAATTTTGCATTGTGCATTATCACCCAAATGAATCTGTCCAAAATCGCCTTGAACATAATCTAGAAAAATGTTTCCTATGGGGTGTGGCATTAAATGAAGCCCCTGAATCTACTACCGAAGACTCAAAAATATTATCTATAGAAACAATCAAAGCATGTTGTAACACATCACCTGTTACATTTACTTCCTCATTTTTCTCTTGTTGTCCATCTCTTTGATTCTTTGGAGCTCTGGAGTCTTTCTTCAAATGTCCTTTCTTTCCACAATTCCAGCACTCTATTTTTCCTAGTCTGGATTTGGATATGCCCTTCCTATAATTCCCACAGTTCCCTTAGCTATTTCCTCTATCCTTTTGTCTTCCCCTTGTTCTCCACGGTCAATGCATTGCGTGATGTCTCACTAGTGCTTTTTTGTCACGTTTCCTCGCTACAGATAACACCAACAAAATCATCAAATTTTAGAGTGTTTGAACGAGAAACAGAGTTACTTACAGCCATGACCAGGCCATTCTAGTTTTCTAGCAATGAGCACAAGATTAGAAGAGCCTTGACCTCATCATCAAAGTCCACTTTTACAGAACTTGGTTGATTAGTAACCGTATTAAATTCATTTAAATTATCTGCAATAGACCCACGTTCTCACATCTTCATATTAAATAATCGCTTCAATAGAAATACCTTATTGGACACCGAGGTTTTTTCATACAGTTTATCCAATACGTCCATAAGATCCTTCGTTGTCTTTTCTTTTGAAATATTGAAATCCATCGATGTTGTCAGGCTCATTCATATAGTTCCTAGTGCCTTTATGTAAACAACCTCCCATTCTTCATCCTTCATGGTCATCGACTTCTTTTCTATTCCACCCAATGGTAGAAATAGATCCTTCTGATATAAATAATCTTCCATCTCCATCTTCCATAACTGGTAGTTTTGGCCATTAAATTTATGGACCCTAAACTTTCCATCTTCCACCATTCCTCCCACTCGAACCAGGAACCCTCTTTCTTTCCTATGAGTTACCTTTCTCTCTGATACCAGTTGTGAGAAAAACAAGATCACAGACCAATGAAATCAAACAAATGTGGAAATAAAACATATAAGATACACAATAAAATAGAGACACAAATATACGTGGTTCACCCAGTGTGGGCTACGTCCACCAGAGAAATTTATAGGTCCTTCCTTTTTATTATCTAGCAAAATGAAAGGATACAACCTATAACACACCCACTGTAACTTCCTCTTATTTCTCTCACAGTCTCCTCTCTCATAATACAATATTCGTGATAATACACACCCACAATACAATTTCCTCATAAGAGAGGGTTGCCTCCTAGGGAAAAAAACCATAAAATAAATCATATCGTCAGATTTGCGACCTTATAATGAACGGTCCAAAATGACTACGAAATTACAATATTTTACAAGGCATTTTTTTCCTAATATTTCACTTCAGGGGCATTGCCCCTGAATCCTCCACAAGAGGGGCTACAAACATTGTCGGCGCCGCCACCCCCCCCCCCTGGACCCCCCTGGAAATACTTGTGGGGGGGTAAACCCCCCAACACCCCCCCTTAGGGAATGGGGTCCAAGTACTGCTTAAACAAACCTATGAATTAGGAATATAATCAGGCTCCACAACCAACATCTCAACCCACCTTTTTAAAGGCAAGAGAAAATGAAAAAGAAGTCATTCCCTTAGAGGCGGATGGAAAAAGAGTGTGTAGCAAGCCACTCAAATATACTTGTAGATGCTTGGAAGAAGGTATGAAAGAGATGATTCCACCATATAGATCCAGTCCAATTCTTGGGGGACCACACAACCAAGGTGGCAAGCATTATCACAAACTGAAAAGGTATGGCATAGTTTGTTTCTATTACAAGAAAAGGGGTGATAAGGCTATAAATTTTTGGCACTTGTTGAAATCATTTCCAATGTCCAAATTAGCTTCCCCGTTCTATTTTCCCAGTTTCTTTTTTTTTCACTTCTTTTCATTGTTCTATACCTCCCCTTGTTTTCCTCTCCCTTTTTTCCCTTATTCTATCCCTTTCTAGTTACCATACTTAGTCATATATCAAAAATTGGTAGGTTGGCAGAGCTTTATCTCCATCCACTTTCTTATGTCATAAGTCTGGCTGGTCGCCTTGCTACATTATACTTAGCCATTTTTCCAACGTCGAAGGTTCGCGAATTCAACCCTTCATCCTCCAAGTTCTGTGATCTCCACTTTCCACCCAAAATTTCGTGATCTGCATTATGGCCTTCATATTTTTCGCAGGTTTCGAGCCCCTAAGTGTTTTATTTCTCCTGCATCCAAGTCTGATCGAATGCTTTTATACACTTAACTTATTTATGATCATCCATAACCGCGGGTTCGTAGGTTCCCGGGTTGGCGGGTTCATGAAAAGCTCCATATTCAAAATTGCTCTTGTTCGTCCCCGCCATTTTCGTGTTTTTCCCAACATGCATTAAGTATGGTTTAATGCTAACAACTGATTGTGAAAGATCTAACAAGATCATCATTAATAGAGAAATGCTCGAGTAAATTACTCATTAAATTGCATTAAAACGCCATTTTCCAAAGGTTATATTATTGTCATCTCTCCAAAAATATTTATTTCAAGTTATTATCCAATTGAAAGAATACTCTCATCAACCTATGGTAGCAATAGCTAGAAAATAGTTTTGTGGTGATACTTTAAATATCTGTGGTCGTGAAGACCAAAAATTTCAGTGGTCTACAGCATATTCATATTATTTCTCCCCTCCTGCATAGAAAGACGTAATTTGGGCATATGGGATTGCTCACGCAAGGTGTGTTCCAAAGGTATTTGACTGTAAAGAAATTGTTGCCTAATGCATGGAGAAGTATGTGCCAAGCCAAATAATTATACAACTTCAAGGTCATTCTCTGATTTCCATTTCACCATAAGTCTTTCGTAAGATGTTGAAGCTCCTAGAGCCGACAATTACCTTCAAAGGAGAAGAATGCAGAGATTTCTTGAAGAAACATAACAATGGCCTTGACCTCCTGCCTGAATATTTGGAGAATCATGTGTCTATTCCAGAAGACATAACCAGGATCCATATCGACTCTTTTAAAAATCCATTTAGAGAAATTGAATGCTTGTTTACCAGGTTGACAGGTTAGAAAAGCACTTCCTCTATCTCTCGTATGATTTTATATATCTTGTATTTTACAGTGAAAGAATAGGCTATCTTTGAATGGGGAAAACTGATTTCTATTGAAATCTCGTCCCAGTTAGCGCACTATAAAAGGGACAAAAAATTATTATGGATTCCTATATGATATTTTTTATAATGTATTGCTGTCAATTCCCAAAATTGACCATAAGTAAGAGGGTGAATCATGAAATAGATCCAGTTACCTTCTAGTATCATGCATTATGGAGACATAGGACCCCTTTGTGTTAAAAATGCTCTAGTGACTCACCCAGTTAGAAATATTGTCAATAATAGTTCAAGTGGCGAAGGAGAGAAGAATCCCCCCTGGGAAAATCGAGAGTTCAGATAAGCTCCTTGTGCGAAAGAATAGGATGAATTTAGTGCAAGAGGAAGAGGACAATCTTATAGAAAACGAAATCAATAGATTTTCTCTGCAAGATATGGAGCTAGAGGTAGACATTGAGAAAATATTTCACGTAATTGATCAGCCAAAAAGTATTGCCCAACAAAATTATTTATAGAAGTTGTTGCAAATGATACCTTCAATGAAGAAGATTCATTTACTTTCCAAAGTGTTGTTTTTTATGAGTCTAAAAATTTGATTGTAGAAAGAGGTGAACAGAAAAATAAAAAGGGAAAATCTCGCTTAGAGGTCAACCTGAGGGACATGCGGCCATCCCAAATTTCTAAAATCTACAGGGCAATCAGGGATGCTCTTGACGATTCTATTGATGGTCTTGAAGCTAAAATCACCAAGTTAAAAGAAAGGATCAGAGAATTGGAAAATGAATTAATGCCTCCTCCAATCCTGGCAAGTCCTTTTTTCAATGGTTAAACCAACTACACCCGCCATTAAGTTGAAAGGATCTTCATTTTTACTCACAGCAGTCCGAAGTTACGTGGAGAAAAACATTAAAAACAAAATGTCACTAATAACATAAGCATAGGAAGTATCAAAAAGCATTGTTTCTTTTGGTTCAAGGGAACATGTTTTTCATGAGTATTTGCAAGCTTATTTGAAGAAGGAAGAAGGATTCTACGTTGATGTTGTCTTTCCATTTGGATTTAAAGTTTCAAACATGACAGAATTGAAAAGAAGAGAAGAGGATTTTCCTTCTCCAAGTTGAATTAAACAGTTAAATGCTTGTTGGAAGGAAAATATCAAGAATTTGAACAACATTGTCCAAGCATGCAGCGAAGCCACACTAAAAAGGGAATAATTGTTCAAAAGGCTCACAAAGATAGATCTGGAAGGAAGCACAAATGATGTACAATACCCTAAGTTAATTCTCAATTCAATGTTTCTAACAAAATAGCAATTTAATGAGCAAGTTGAGATATTTAAGGGGTTATTAGCTAAAAACATTTATGGCATAATTGAATATAATGAAGAAGAAATAGACAATTGATTGGTTGATTATTCCGTGAAAAATCAAGATATTGAGGAGGAAATACATGGAATTTCTCATGATTTAAGAGACTTGGAAGGAGAATTATTCAATATTAAGATTAGGCATGAAATAAACATTGCACCAATGAAAAACTACATTGAAGATTGGTTTAAAAAGGTAATTGAAAAATTAACCAAAGAAGGCCAAGAAGCAGTTGAGATGGTTTCTAAAACCGACAATCGGGACAATAAAAATACATTAGCAATCAAGTTAACGAGGTATATACCATCATAGTGAGTTTATGGTCATCACATCTTGCTTTCTTTATCAATTTTTTCATCCAGTTACTCCACTTCTTTGACTACAAAGGTTTAACTGAAATCTGATAACTTCTTCATGTCTTCTTTCTAGGTCTTTATACTCTGTCATCGCCCACCATATTTTTTCCATAACTTATTTCTTGTTTATATTTTCCTTATGTTCTGTGGGATCCCTAATCCCATTCCTAAGGACAGACGCATTTAAATTTCAAGGCTTTGTAACAGACTCTATATTTTTCATAAATCCCAAAGAGAACTATTTCAAGATCAGTTTTGACTGTATTTTATAACTCTGAGTTTTGAGTATAAAGTATTTGAGATTGATCTATCATTATCTTCATTTGATCTCCCCATGTGTTTACTATATTAAAGTTCTCTTATGTGTGCATAACGTTTTCTTTTATTTTATCTGATCAGAAATCTTTAGTTCTAACTATGATGGATGTGAGGAAATTTTGCTTATATTTTTCAAATGTGATATGTGATGTTCCTGGTCATCTCTCATGAACTCCTTTTTGAAAACCAAAACTTTTATTTTATTGCAATCTTTATCTTTTTTTTAATATCACGACGAACTTTCTCAGAGTCCTACATTATTCTCAAAACCTAGAATTCCAAGAAAATCTTGAAACAAAGAGGAGTACCACCTCTATAAAAATGCAGGGGGATTTGTATCCCCGTGAGATTACCTTTTCAGTCCTAACGGATTCAAGCGTCAACATTTTTGGAAACCATACTGGGGAATGAATTGAAATTTGGAATATGTTTAGTATCTTTTGGAAGATACATGACTTTGCCCCAGGTTGATCAGTCCCACCTAGAAATTGGATTAAATAATCATCGAAGCATCTTATATCAGCAATATAATCTGGTAATAATGACTATCGAGACCCGAGAATAATTGGAAATATTATGGTAGACATTGGCCCATGAAGAAGAAAGAGAAATCCTTTGAAGACATAGGAGAAACGACTGACAAGACCGAAGAAATGAAAGACTGGCTAGAGCAACACAAGAACAAGGTCAGGATTGAAGTTGGACGAATACAAGGGACCCATTACCAGAAGTAAAAGAAATAAACTCTGCATTATAAGAAGTGGAAAACATATTCCTGAAATATCTCCAGACATGGCATAAAGAAATGAACAACCACGAGAAGAACAACGAAGAGAACCTCATGAAGAAAGACAAGGAGGTGGAGGAGATGGTGGAATAAATCAAGAAAACTTAATATTTGGAAACTGAAGAAGAGTAATATATTCCCCCTTAAATCTTCGAGGTGATCAACATGACCTCCTTGTTCTCCCTAAGGGTACCTTGAAGGAATTTTCTGGGGATGGAACAATTGATGCCAAAAGACACCTTAATTTATTTCTTGATGTTTGTGATTTTCATCGTGTTGAATATGACAATGTGATGGTAAGGTTATTTATTCAAACCTTATCAGGAAGATCCTATGAATGGTATATGACATTACCTAGTAGGTCAATTGGCACGTTTAATTACCTTGAAGCCATGTTCCTGACTATTTTCACTCTTTAAATTACCTATCATACCCTTCTCACCAATTTCACCCAGATTGGTTTGAGGAAGAATGAGAGAATATGAGCTTTTAATCTCAGGTTCAATAAAACCTTGAGTAAAATTCCAGGAGATAAAAGACCTGATGACCCAGTGATACTTGGTTGTTATAAGTATTTGATGCCCCCAAATGTAAAATATGATATCAGAACATCCCAGATGGATACCTTGGAGAAAGAAATTATTAAGGCCACTCAGATGGAAGAAATTATGATTGAGATGGGTGTTGACCCCTATATTATCCTGGGAAAGTATAGAGACAGTTGGGAGGCCTAAATATTGATGATCAAGGAGCCTCTAGCTCAAGAAATAATGAAGAGCACAAGCCGCAACCCATCCAAAATCAAACTATTGGAGGAGGATTCTTCAAGGGAACCATACCAAATGTGAAGGTAGACCTTGTTGTGGCACAAGAAACCAAGAAAATAATTGAAATTGCACAAATGAATAGAACCATTAGGAAAATGCAGAATGAGATAACCAGATTAAGAAAGGGGGGTAATTATGTAGAAAATCTGAGAATGTCGGTCCAAGAGCAAATAAGGAATCCTCCCCAAGAAAACAAAGTGAGGTTTGAAAACACTGATAATCTGCAAAGGCAAAGGGTTCCCAGGCAACTAGTCCCAAATGCAGTTGTTCTGGATGATATATATGATGAGAAAATGGTTGAGCAAGGGAACAATTATTTACCTGATGAAAGTTGAAAAACTGTATAGATGGATGGATGTGATACCTCCATGTATATATTTGAAGAAGGAGACAATGACCTTGACTCGCAAGAGAATGTTTCCTATACACGATCTCTTGTAAATAAAACCAAGAATAAAAATGATATTGAAAAGGAAAAGGAAAAAGACAAATAAAAGGTGAATGAGAAAAAGGCAAATTAAAATGTGACAGATAGTGATGGAATCAAGAAGCAACACATGACGTCAAACCCTACCCAGATGAAATACAATGTTGTAGAAGACTTGAGTAAGCTACGAATAACTCTTCCTTTTACATAAGTGGTAAATATCCCTTAATAAAGGGAAAATATTTTGATATTTTTGGATGATCCGTTTGGAAAAATAGAGGTTGTTTTTATAAGTCTGAAACAAAGACAGAGCACACCAACCATCAATTTGAGAGGTAAAATCCCACCTTTTTTATATTTCGATTGAAAATCATGATGTTTCACTTCATAATTGTTTAGTTGATATTGGCACAACCAATAATATTATGCCACTAGCGGTCATGGAGGCATTGGGCATGAACTGCACCAAATATTACGAGACTGGTGAAAGTATATATGCAATTGATTCCAAACAAGTGCCAACTTATGGAAAAGTCAAAGACTTGTATGCTTGGATCACGACGGCTCCCCACATTATTACAATTTTCAATATTATTGTGGTAGACCTTCCTCCAGCATATGGAGTTGTTTTAGGAAGAGATTGGTCGTCTATGATCGGAGGATACATAATGAATGATGGAAGTTGCATGATGTTGCCAGATAAAGAAGGAGCAATGATTAAGGTTCCTCGTGAACCCAAGAGACTCTTCTCTTTAAAAAAGAAGGATAATGAATTAATGGAAGATTATATAGACGTTGGGATCGGAAACTATGTTATCCTAGACATGGACCGGATTGAAAACCTGGAGAAAATTAAAGATATGGAGAATCAAGAGCATCAGTTTGAAGGTTATTGGAATATGTCATTCGATGGAGCTTTCTCAAGTTTTAGAAGTGGAGTTGGGATTATCCTTGTAATCCCAGGAAAGATTGTGCATCCACATGCTATCAGACTTGAATTTGCAAGTACCAATAATGAGGCAGAATACAAAGCTTTGATTTAGGGAATGATTCTTGCATAAGAAATGAAGATATAACATCTAATTGTGACTGGTGACTCTGAGTTAGTGATAAACCGAGTTACCCAGAGGTATAAGATCAAAACAGAAAGACTCAAATTATATTTCAAAAGAGTTAATGAATTGATGGAAGTGTTTATCTCTTTTAATATCTATTTCGTCCGAATGGACAAAAATCAGAAGGAAAATTCATTATCTTTGGCAGCCTCACTGTCAAACCTGGATCATATTCATAGAAAAACATATTTTCAAGTAAAAGGAATATTCCAACCTTTTGTACCTAATAATCAAGAATATTTACAAGTATATTAGAATGATGAAGAATTGGGAAAAAAAGTTATGAATGATGATGAAGATGAAGACAATCATATAATTGTTGTCCCAGGGAATTGTGTTCAATATGAGTCTCTTTTTACAAGAGATGATCATGCTAAAAACCTCCTGGAAGAAGCATTGCTCCGAAAGGTCCAAGAAACAAGAAAAATTAACATTGGAACTAATAGTTCCCCAAAATACGTCAACTTGGAAGTTGATTGCACAATTGACAAAGTCGATCAATATGTCGCATTGTTTAAAGAATATCTCAATGTGTTCGCATGGGGTTATGATGATTTGAAGGCATATTATAAAACAATATTTCAACATATTATTCCCTTGAGAGAAGGGGCAAAACCGACCAATCAGAATATAAGGATGATGAACCCCAAATTAAAACCATTGGTAAAGCTTGAATTGGAGAAATTAAAAAAGGTTGCAATAATATACCACATCAGACATTCTAATTGGCTTTCAAACCCTGTGATAGTAAGAAAGAAGAGTGGGGAGATCTGGATGTGTGTAGCTTTCAGGGATCTTAACAAATCAAGTGCAAAGGATAATTATCCTTTACCTAACATGGATTTTATTCTCCAACAAGTCACGAGATCAACCTGCATGTCCATGTTAAATGGTTTTTCTAGGTATAATCAAGTCTTAGTTGTTGAAGAAGACAGAGAAAAAATAGCTTTCATAACACCTTGGGAGACATATGCATATGCTAGGATGCCCTTTGGTTTAAAAAATGTTGGAGACACATTTCAAAGGGAAATGGATCATGATTTTGAGGGGCTGATAAGAAAATTCATTGTGGATTATCAAGATGGCCTAAAAGTACACTCAAAAACGAGGAGCGATCACATTCATCGCCTGAGGAAAGTTTTTGACAGGTGTAGATTATATGGTGTTTCCTTAAATCCAAAGAAATTTTTATTTGTCGTAACTCAAGGCAAACTTTTGGGTCATATCATGTGCAAGGAAGGAATATATATAGATCCAAAAAGAGTTAAATCTATAAATGAACTCAACCCCCCATCATCTAAGAAGGGAGTTTAATCATTTTTTGGCAAGATCAAATTTGTATGAAGATTTTTCCCTGACTATGCAAGTATTGTGAAGCCAATCAATTTATTGTTGAAAAAGGATCAAAGGTTTGAATGGACCATAGATACACAAGAATATTTTAATAATATCAAAATGGCAATCAGTACAGCTCCAATCCTCATTAGCCCAAATTTTCAAAGAGACTTCGTCATATATTCATTCACTACAGAAACAATAGTTGCATCTATTCTTACTCAGAGGAATACCAAAGGTCAAGAATTGTCAATTAGCTTCATGAGCAAGACCAATCATGATTATGAATTGAGATATTCAAAATTGGAGAAACAAGCCCTATCTCTTGTGAAAGCGGTGGCGCACTTTCATACTTACATACTAAATTCTCATGGCATTGCTTATGTTCCATCCTCCGGTGAAAATTTTTTTGAATTAGCAATTGAGAAGAGGAAAATGGGCAAACTGGCTGGGGAATATTCAAGAATATGACATTGAAATTAAACCTTTAAAGGCAATCAAAGGACAAGGTTTATGTAAGCTCATTGCAAATAGTGATTCTTTGGATGGAATGATTTCAATCTTAGTAGGGGAACCCATGGAGGATTCAAAGTGGTATAGAGATATTGTATTCTCTTTGAGTTTTGGACAATTTCCAGTCACCATGAACCCTAAAGAACAAAGAACTTTGAAAATGAAGTCAAGTCAATATGTGTTGATTGTTGATATCTTGTTCAGGAGAAACTATGATGGTATATTGTTGAGATGTGTTGATGAAAGGAAAGCTCAAGAATTGATGAAATAATTCCATGAAGGAATATGTGGTGGACATTTTTCACCTACCACCACCGTCCATAAGATAATAAGAGCTGGGTTTTATTGGCCACCAGTTTTTAAAGACTCATATGCTACCATAAGGAAGTGTGTATCTTTTCAAACATTTTCAGGGAAAATGAAAAAATTTCCAATGCCATTACAACCTATATCTATAGAACAACTATTTTCCCAATGGGGACTCGATGTCGTTGGAACAATAAATCCAAAGTCAATCAAAGGACATATATACATTCTTACCACTACAGATTATTTTACAAAGTGGTCAGAAGCAGTGGCATTAAAAAAGGTTGATTATGAAGAGTTGATTAAGTTTCTCAAAGATAATATTTTGTCAAGATTTGGTGTCCTAGAAAAATTCATCACTGATAATGGCTCGATTTTCATTAGCTCAAAATTTACAGAACTTTGTGGAGAATATGGAATTGTTATGGGGAATTCATAAAATTATTATCCACAAGGGAATGGTCTTGCAAAATCAACAAATAAGACACTCATTCAGATATTCAAGAAAATTATTGACAAGAACCAAAGGAATTGGCATTTAAAGTTGACGAATGCATTGTGGGCAAGCAAAATGACTCTGAAAGATAGCACTGGGATGTCTCTATATACATTGGTTTATGGGAAAGAAGAAAAAATTCCAATTAGCCTCGAGTTGAACACCTTTACTTTTGTAGTCAATACAGAGGATGCAAAAGATAGCTCACCTATGAAAAAGAGGATCAACCAGTTATTGAAATGGGATGAAGAACGAAGTAAAGCCCTGAATAGAACTTCTCAAAGATAGCAAAGTGTCAAAAGATATTTTGATCATAATGTAACCACAAATAATTTTAAAAAGGGAGAACTGGTGTTACTCTAGAACAAATATAAGGAGAAACCATCGATGCACACAAAATTCGAAGCACTTTGGATTGGACCATACATAATTGAAAAGATATTGGGTTTTAATTCTTATATGCTCAAAGACATGAAGGGTAAAGTGTTAATGATGCATGTTAATGGGAAACATTTGAAGGGTTTCTTCACCTGAAGTTTTCTGATTTTCTTTTACATAATTTTTCTTTTACGTAGTCTGTATATTCTTATCTTTGACTCCATATCCCAATGGATGGAAGCACCTAGTCATGAATATTATGGATTCTTGACAACCCATAGGGGGTTATCGTCCCATTGTTGGAGCCAGTTGTTGAAATCATTTCCCGTGTCCAAATTTCCTTCCTCATTCTATTTTCCCAATTTCTTTTTTTTTCATTTCTATACCCCCCCTTTTTTCCCTTCTTCTATCCCTTTCTAGTTACCATACTTAGTCGTATTTCAAAAATTGGTGGGTTGGTAGATATTTATCTCCATCCACTTTCTTTTGTCATAAGTCTGATCGATCGCCTTTCTACAATATACTTAGCCATTTTTCCAATGTCGTGGGTTCACGTATTCAAGCCTTCATCCTCCAAGTTCTGTGATCTCCACTTTGCACCCAAAATTTCATGATCTACATTATGGCCATCATATTTGTCACAAGTTCTGAGCCCCTGAGTGTTTTATTTCTCCTGCATGCAAGTCCGACCGACTTCTTTTCTACACTAAACTTATTTTTGATCATCCATAACCGCGGGTTCATGTGCTCCCAAGTTGGTGGGTTCATGAAAATATCCATATTCAAAATTGCTCTCGTCCCTCCCCGCCATTTTCATGTTTTTCCCAATATACATTAAGTATGGTTTAATGATAACAACGGATTGTGTAGGCTCCGAAAAGATCGTCATTAATAGTGAAAGGCTTGATGAAAATACTCATTAAATTGCATTAAAATTCCATTTGCCAAAGGTTATATTATTTTCATCTCTCTGAAATATTTATTTCAAGTTATTATCCAGCTGAAAGAATAATCTCGTCAACCTATTGTAGTAGGAGCTAGACAACAGTTTTGTGGTGATACTTTAAATATCGTTGGTCATGAAGACCAGAACTTTCAGTGATCCATAGCATATTCATATTATTCCTCCCCTCCTGCATAGAAAGACATAATTTGGGCATCCGAGATTTCTCATGCAGGGTGTGTTCCTGAGGTCTTTGACTATAAAGAACTTATTTCCTGGTGCATGGAGAAGTATGTTCCAAGCCAGATAATTATACAACTTCAAGGTCATTCTCCGATTTCCATTTCACCACAAGTCTTTCGCAAGATGTTGAAGCTCCCAGAGCCAACACTTACCTTCAAAGGAGAAGACTGCAAATATTTCTTGAAGAAACATAACAATGGACTTGACTTCATGCCTAAATACTTGGAGAATCCTGTGTCTATTCCAGAAGACATAACCAAGATCCAGGTCGACTCTTTTGAAGTCCCATTTTGAGAAATTGCATGGTTGTTTACCAGGTTGACAGATGAGGAAATCACTTCCTCTATCTCTCGTTTGATTTTATATATCATGTATTTTACAGTGAAAGAAAATGCCATCTTTGACTGGGGAAAACTGATTTCTATCAAAATCTCATCTTAGTTAACTCACTATAAAAGTGACAAAAAAATATTTATGGCTTCCTATATGATATTGTTTATAGTGTATTGTTGTCAATTCCCAAAATTGACCATAAGTAAGAGGTTGAATCATGAAATAGATCCAGTTACATTTTGGTATAAGGAATTATGGAGACATAAGACCCCTTTGTATTAGCAATGCTCCAATAGCTCACCTAGTTAGAAATATTGTCAATAGTGGTTCAAGTGACGGAGGAGAGAAGAATCCCCCCCCTGAAAAAATAGAGAGTTCACATAAGCTCCTTGTGAGAAAGAAGAGGAAGAATTTAGTGCAAGAGGAAGAGGACAATCTTATAGAAAATGACATCAATAGTTTTTCTGTGGAAGACATGGAGCTAGAGGTAGATATTGAGAAAATATTTCCCACAATTGATCAGCCAGAAAGTATGGCCCAAAAAAATTATTTATTAGATGTTGTTGAAAATGAGACCTTCAGTGAAGAAGAGTCATTTACTTTCCAAAGTGTTGTTTTTTATAAGGATTCTAAAAAATTGATTATAGAAAGAGGTGACCAGAAAAATAAAAAGGGAAAATCTCGCACAGAGGTCGACCTGAAGGACATGCGGCCATCCCAAATTTCTAAAATCCACAGGGCAACCAGGGATGCTCTCAACGATTCTATTGATGGTCTGGAAGCTAAAAACGCCAAGTTAAAAGAAAGGATCAGAGAATTGGAAAATGCCTTAATGCATGTTCCAATCCTGGCAAGTCCTTTGTCAATGGTTAAACCAAACACACCCGCCATTAAGTTGAAAGGATATTCAAGTTTACTCACAGCAGTCCAAAGTAATGTGGATAAAAACATTAAAAAGAGAATTTCACTAATAACATAAGCATGGAAAGTATCAAGAAACATTGTTTCTTTCGGTTCAAGGGCACATGTTTTTCATGAGTATCTGCAAGCTGATTTGAAGAATGAAGAAGGCTTCTACGCTAATGTTGTCTTTCCATTTGGAATTAAAGTTTCAAATATGACATTGTGAAAATAAGAGAAGAGGATCTGCCTTCTCCAAGTCGAATTAAAAATCTAAATGCTTGTTGGAAGGAAAAGATCGAGAATTTGAATAACATTGTCCAAGCATGCAGCGAAGCCATACTAAAAAGGGAAGAATTGTTCAAAAGGATCACGGAGATGGATCTAGCAGGAAGCACAAATGATGTACAAGACCCTAAGTTAATTCTCAATTGAATGTTTCTAACAAAACAACAATTTGATGAGCAAGATAATATATTTAAGGGGTTATCGGCTGAGAAAATGTATGGCATAGTTGAATATAATGAAGAAGAAATAGACAATTGGTTGCTTGATTATTCCGTGAAAATTCAAGATATTGAGGAGGAAATACATGGAATTTCTCATGATTTAAGAGACTTAGAAGGTGAATTATTCAATATTAAGATCAGGCATGAAATAAATGTTACACCAATGAAAAACTGCATTGAATATTAGTTTTAAAAGGCAATTGAAAAATTAACCAAAGAAGGCCAAGAATCAGTTGACATGGTTTCTAAAACCGAAAATGAGGACAATAAAAGAACAACATCAAGCAAGTGAACAAGGGAGAGACCATCATAGTAATTTTATGTTGATCACATATTTCTTTCTTTATCAATTTTTTCATCCAGTTACCCTGCTTCTTTGACTAGAAAGGTTTAACTAAAATATGATAACTTCTTCTTGTCTTCTTTCCAGGTCTTGCTAATTTGTCATCACCCACCATCTTCTTTCCATAACTTATTTCTTGTTTATATTTTCTTTATGGTCCGCGGGAGTCCCAATATCATTCCTAAGGACAAATGCATTTAAATTTCAAGGCTTTGTAACATACTCTATAATTTTGAGAAATCCCAAAGAGAACTATTTCGGGATAAGTTTTGACTGTATTTTATAACTCTGAGTTTTGAGTATAAAGTATTTGAGATTGATCTATCATTATCTTCATTTGAGCTCCCCATGTGTTTACTCTATTAAAGTTCTCTTATGCGTGCAAACCATTTTCTTTTATTTTATGTGATCAGAAATATTTAGTTCTAACTATGATGGATGTGAAGAAATTTTGCTTATAGTTTTCAAATATGTGATATGTGAGGTTCCTGGTCATCTCTCAGGAACTCCTTTTTGAAAACAAAAACTTTTGTTTTATTGCAATATTTATCTTTCTTTGAATATCACGACGGACTTTCTAAGAGTCCTACATTATTCTCAAAACCTAGAATTCCAAGAAAATATTGAAACAAAGAGGAGTACCACCTCTATAAAAATGTAGGGGGATTTGTATTCCCATGAGGTTGTTGTTTCAGTCCTAACAGATTCAAGCATAAAAAACACTATAGAAGGCCAAGCAACCCATGTAGGAAATATTCCCAGTACTATAGATTGATTGGACATTGGGAGGCCAAATGTTGGAGGCTTCACTCGAAACTCAAACCCAAGAACCGAACAATCAAGAAGAAATCTTGGAGAGTCAAGCTCAAGGGGAAATATGAGTTTCTTGTACTTGCATTTCAAAAAGAAGCAGTTTTCCAACAACCTATTGCAACAACCAATGTCATCTCTAACCATGATATGGACATCATGTTTATGCCAAAGGCGTCCCTTATCCATCCCTTATCTTCTATCTTGTAGTTGAGGCACCTTTTCTTGGAGATTTATCGGAGTCTACTTGATTATTGGAGAAGAAGATTGAAAGGATTTGAAAATTTTGGTGACCAAAATCATACAAATGGGGAGGTGTGATCCGAATTGGATGCTTGCCTAAAATATTTTTTTAATTTGTAATAAGCATGTAATTGTTCTTTTTTTGTCTCTTTTGGAAAAATTGGAAGTGGAAATGGACAATTGTGATGGTTGGACTTATAAACGCATCCAATTAAAATAAATGAATGTTGTAGTGAAGACATCAATAGGGAGATGCAAGGAGAAACTGGGGGGGAAATAGCAAAAGCGAAAGATCGAACAGGACAACCTTCTTAAAGATTGATGGATGAAGGTGTTAGGTAGCATGTGCATGATGAGAAAAGGTGCCTCTAATCCATGGTCATCTACAATATAATCGTTAGTGAGTAACAATACACAACTCGGTGTATAGCTCACCCCTCTATATTTATCTCCTAAGATTAATAAAAATACCCATTAAATGTTGGTTTTCTAGGATAGAAATTATGTTGGTTTTGGTGTTTGATTGAGTTATGTGCTTGCTTAATCTATTATGGTGGTATTTATTCTTACTACCCCTTAGCACTTGAATCAATTCTTTTATAGCTTGTTCGCTAGTATGAAATTCTACTTGTGCACTGACTTGGATTGTTGATCAACCCAACCGACTTGAAATACACACTTTGTCATATATTGCATTGTAGTTTATTCTAATTCATTTCCTAGGCCAATTTCCACATTGTTGGGTAAGTTAATTCACTTGTTGGGTCGATTTATAATTACCTAGGAATTTATTCTTCTACCCATGGACCTTACACAACATTCTTATGTTGGTTGGGTGCTTTTCCTTTTCCCATGGGCCATAAAAAACCATCTAATGCCTATTGGGAATCTTCCCTTTGTCACATACTATTGTTCGACTCACTTACACGTTTTCTTCACTATTGGATGACTCATTTTATGTCTAGGCATGTTTTTTTTGCTAATAAACTGTGTTGGTTATGTGTCCCCCTTAGTGTTGGTTTGCATGACAACTTGTCTCTTATTGTTTGGAATGGATTTTGTGTGAATGATCCTGGATTCAAGATAGTTTTAATGAGTTATTAAATAGAGTGCCACATCCTTATTTTGATTTCTAAACACATACCTTGAGTGTTGTTGTCCTATGGGCATCTCAGAATTGAGGAAATAAACCCTAGGGAAATAATTGAACGTGTCTCCATTGTGGGTTCTATTGGCCTTGGGACCTCAAGAAAACCAACAAAGATTGAAATCAAATCTGAACTATGCATCAAGAAGCTTGAACTCTAACTTGCATAGAATTTGAATTCAAATTTCTGCAGAGGATCTGTGTTAACCTTATTTGTTATGATAATGATCCATAGGACCACCATTTATGGATCATTATCATAACAATATTTTGCACTAAAAAGCAACCTAACAAATAATTTTTCACAAGTAAATATTCAATTGAACACATTAACCTTAAATATCCTCTTCACCCCTATACTCATGTAGCCAAGAAGGATTGGAAGTTGAACTTGTCAATATGTTTCTCTAGACACCTTAAGAGTTCAAATAGATCCAATATATTATGAAATTTAGTAAATAGGATGTCAACAACTGTGTCTTTCAATTTCTTGTGTAGATATCACATATAATCAACATTTCCCATGTTTTCTCACCCTTCACTAGCATTAGAATAAGATGATATGGTACATTACATTGTCATGGGATGCAATGGATTGAATATAAGTAATAGTAGTTAATCAAACCTTAGAATGGTGTAGGTTACAAATAACTATGTATGAATCCTACCTTAAGGCAACCATAAGGACTCATACATTATTTCATAGTGTATTGATAAGCTTTGAATTTTCCTCCTTTGAGTGTCCCTCGATGGTTCAAATAGATAATTATGGCTCCCTAATATAGTCATGGAACCTTAATTAATTGTTTTTTAGCCATTAGGAGGTGTCCTTTAGTATTTTCATTGATCTCACACCTGCATTGATTAATTTTAGCCACAAGAACCCCCATTTGGGTCCTTCAATAACCTACTTCAAAATTATTGGGCAACTTTACAATCCAAATGATTGCTCAAAATGGTTTTGAACCCACTTTGGGTCCTAACCCTCCCCCTCGGCCATCTTTGGTGGGTGAACTCTTAATTATTGGTCAAATTTCATCAATTTTGATCCTTTTGTCATGCTCTTTTTTACTTTTCTTACCATAATAAGTTATAATCTTATCACATCTATTTGCAACATTTATACTCATTTTCCAATTTTTTTATAGTACAAACAACTTGTTTTCAATTTAATTGTGACTCCCCACTCTTCTTTCTAGATGAATATGAACATGACCAATTTTTTATTAGTAATCAATCAAATACAACATCATGCTTTGGCTCAATATCTTGGATTAGTTAGACTCGTGATACACTTTCCATGTGGACATTTAGTGTTGTTGAGACACACACACACACACACACGTGTGTGTGTGTGTAACATTGTTAAGGATAGTATGCATTTAGTTATGTTTACTTGTTGGTGTAGGTGTTATGAATGAAAAGTGAATGGTTTTCTATGAGATTTAAAGTGATTAAGACAACTAAAAAATAGTTAACAGATAATAAGTGACCTCTTCCCCTCCTCCCTTATCCCATGTCAGTCAAATTTAAAGTTGTGAAGTTATTGGTTGGGGGGGGATTTAATTAATGAGTGGTAGGAAAGTTAGGGGACAAGTCATGAGATAGAGGACACAAGGAAGGTGGACTTGTTACTTTTAATTGTAGATAAGTATTCATAGTTATCCCTTTGTATAATTATGTCTATTTAGTTAATGTCGCTTCCCACCCCTCCCTTCCCATTTCCCTTTCCCTCCACTCATCTATTCCCCTCCACTCGTCTATTCCCCTCACCACTCCAAAGAATCAATTCATTCCCACTCGTCACTCGTCAACTCTAAATGTATTTCTCCTTTGGAGTAGCATGGGGGAGATGGGAGTGGAGGGTGGGGGGAAGGAGATGGGATGGGATGTGGAGGGGGTGGTGGATGGAGGGTAGAAGAGGGGAAATGGGATGGGAATGGGAGTGGGGTTTNAATGGAGAAGGGTAGGCTAGCTCATTTAGACTACTAAATCCATTGCAATACCTAAGAGAAATCAATAGAAGGGTTGATTGGATCTTCTACATCTATAGGTAGAGTATAGGAGGGTTGATCAACTCTTCTCCATCTAAAAGTAGAAAGGATAAGGTACATATGACTCTTTTATACTACTTAATCCATTGAAATACCTATAAGCATACATAGAAGGGTTGGCTAACTCTTCTCCATATACAAGTATCAAGAATAAGGGTCAGTTAAGTCCTTACAACTATGGCATCTATTTTAATACACATGAGAATTAGTATAAGGCCTTGTCTTCTAACTCTTCTTCATAAACAAGTAACATGGAGAAGGGTTGGCCAATTCTTCTCTATTACAAGTCACATTGAGATGGGTTAGCTAACTCTTTTAGGTTATATTATCAATTGAAATCTTGTGAGAATTCATAGAAGGATTGAATGACTCTTTGCAATCTACAAGTAGCATGTAGAAGGGTTGAATAACTATTTTCAATTACAATTTGGATGGAAGTACCTCTCCATTTGTTGGAAATATTGTTGTCATTGATGTCAAAGATAGGGGGAGACTATGAATGTCTCCATTATGATCCAACGCTTTGAAAATGATAAAAAATCAATGAATTACATACCACTTTGAGGGGAAAACCTCCTTTTACAATATATCCAATTCATAATACAATATGAGACGATATTAGATGATCCTATATAGGAGAAAAAGGGTACAATTATAATGAAAGGATGTGTTGAAGGGGTTTAGAGCCTACATATAAATATAACACAAGAAATGTAATAATTCAATAAGGGGTTTATACATAACATGGGATTTGTATGGGGAGTTTTCTAGGGCTTAACATCCCCCCCCCCCACTTCCCCAACCCTCAACAGAGTGTTATCCTCAACACTTGACAACCACGGGTGTGTATGCATGAGAAATCATTTTCCCATGCTGCCTCTTCCACTAGTTGGTTCTTCCATTTGACGAGGTACTCAGTAATTGCTCAATTTTGCAGCTTCTTAATCCTTATTTCAAGGATTTTTTGTGGTTCTAGTATGATTTTCCCTTCTCCATTCATTTTTTATAAAGTAGTTTGCATTGGGATCTTATCATTGGTTATCTTCTTTAAGCCCGAAACATGGAAGACTGGATGTACACTTCCTTGTTGTCGATGAATAGCATGGGCATGATCTTGACCAGGTGGAAGACCCTTAGGAATCTCTTCAAATACCTTGGAATGATTGGTGATAACTTTTTGAAGATATCATGGAGCAGAGGATATAGATGTTTGAACATCAATTGAACACGATTGTGCAATTACACCCTGGTGTCCATTTTTTAGTGATTTTGTCATGCTATTAGAGATTATCACTTTAGATGGTTTGCCTTGGATACCTCTAAATTCAATTTCCTTGCCATCTGAGGAAAATTTCATGAAAATATCTTGAAACTTAAGGGCCATTGTTCCCAATGATTGTAACCATTGGATCCCTAATACAACATTGACATCACCCATTTAGATGGAAATCATGGGGCTATCCAAAAAATACTTCCCCATGTTGAGCTTAATACTATGGCATTTCTCTGAACAATTTATGGTACCCCCATCTGCAATCATTACTTGGAACTATGGTGATGGATATACAAAGCAATTGAGATATTTTGCTAGTTTTCAATTGATGAAGTTATCGGTACCACCAAAATCAATCAACATTCTTACTCTTTTCTTTTTGATATATCCTTCTAACTTGAGGATTTTTTAGTATTGATGTCGGCCAATGCATGACAATATATGGTTGGAGTAGTCTCTTCTAGCTCTAGATATTGTGATGATTCCAATTCATTATCTTCTTCCTCTTTATTTTCTACATAGTATACTTTCTTCTCACTGCATTTATGCCCCTTACTGTACTTGTTGTCACAATTGAAACATAGTCCCTTTTCTCTTATTTCATCCATTTGTTGAGGTGTCAAATTTGTCGGTTAAGTTAAGATTGTGTTATGAGCCTCAAAACAATCTTTGCTTCCTGTGTGTGCTCCAATGTTAAACTTGTGTGTAGCCTTATTCTTGGCTTGAATATGACGAGCAAATTGTTGATGTTAAAGGAAAATCATTGGAAATCAAAGAATATCCAAGAAGAGAAGTCAGCCTCACAGAAAATAATAAAGAAGAATTATATTGCTCCAGAAGTAAAGTCAGCTCTAGAAAAAGATAAACAAAAAATATATTTTCCAAAAAGTCAGGTCGACCCTGCTAGAAAAGTCACTGGACAGATTAGTATAAATAAGAGTGACGCCTTCCTCATTTGGCACACTCACTCACTCATCTACAGTGCAAGTTTGGTGGAGAGAGCTATAGTTGCAGAAGGAAGAAGAGCGCATATGGAGGGTCTATCTCTTTTGGTCTTGGTGATCTGTTGGTAGAGGCCAACCACTCTAGCGCTCTAGATAGAGTGAGTTGTAGTTGTGTTGTTGGTTTGTCTTGGTGATGTATTGGTAGAGCCACTCTAGTGTTATGGCTAGAGTGAGCTACAGCTACATAGTTGGTTATATCTTAGTCGTGTGCTAGTGGAGGCTAGACACCCTAGCACTCTAGCTAGGGTGTGTTGCATCTATGTTGTTGGATTCTTTCTTGTTGGTTTGCTCTAGTGGATAGAGCTTGTTTTTGGTTATTTTTTCTTGGCAAGGATATTCTCTATAAGAAGGTTGTTGGGTTTTCTCCCCTTGTGTAGAAGGGTTTCCCAGGATGTATATGTTATACTTGAGGTGGAACAAGTAGGTTCCTATGGTTGGGTGGGGATGGTGTAACATCGGCTATGGAGAAACGAGCATGCAAAAGAAGTTTAAATTTCTATGGTAAATATAATGTTTACGTAATTAATGAAAAATCAACATGGAATCAGAGCTTAGTTTCCTTCATAACAGTCTAATCATTGGAAGGAAGATCGTGAGATTTACCCTGCCACTGCAGTTTGTCGTTGTACCTTGCCACAGTACCTTACCGATACATAGTTTTATTTTTTCAAGCTAATTGGAGCACCTTGAAGTTTTAGGGTTTGTCGTTGCTTACCGATGTTTTTGAATGGTGCTACAATTTCTGAGGTATGTACTTGTATATGTTAAATTGTGTCATTATCTTGAGGGTGTTTTGCAGAAGAAGGGACCTTTGTCCAAGCAGCAAATCATAGATCTAGAGGGATCTTAGATCTAGTGCATTCAGAGGAATAGTGCACCCTCCAGGTTTGATTGTTTTGATATGACTCTAGTTGTTATGGAACCATTGTGATCTTATGCTTTTTATCTTTTGAAGTTATAATCATTGTACTAACCACTTAATACTAGAGATGCATTAGTTTATCTCCCCTTTAGGAGATGTTCTTGTTTTGTTGTTTGTTTCGGGCAGGTTATATTGTTAAATTCCATGGAGGTTGCCATGGAAATGTTGGTGTTCTTGTTTTATTGTTCTGGGAAAGTTACCTCGGAGGCATGTCATTGGTGAGATCTCTAAGAGGGAGCTATAGTGACGGTTGCAGAAGGCAACTTATTAGATGGTCTCTAGTTTGAGACATGAAGCAGTCTGACCAGACAAGGAGTTTGTACAGATTGACAGTTTGACTAGTTCTTGGTGCATGATTCTATCAGTCTAAGCGAGTCATGGGATAGGAGACTTGCTCATTTTCATTATAGAGCTCTTCCCGCTCTAGGGAATATGCTGACAAGTCTTCTAGAGCTTTGTATTGAGCATGATGGCATCTGCATAGGTTGTGCTCTTGGCACGAATGCCAAGGGATCTTTTCTAAGTAGTTAGGCTCCAACACATATCCACAGATGAGAAGACAACTGACATTTTCACTAAGACTCTGTCTGGGACAAGCTTGGCAGGAATACAAATGGTTCTTTGGGGGAGTGTTGATGATTGCAGCATCGTGTCTATATTCCAATATTGATCAAATGGACTTGATGATGTAGGAATAGGCCCAGATGTAATCCTCGACGGACTGAAGATTCGAGTTTCTACTAGATCTCCATGAGGATATCAAGTAGACATTCCAAGATTGGTCAAATGGACTTGACCATGTGGGAATGATCCCAGGGTAGTATTCGATGGACTGAAGGCTTGGGACCCTAGTATATTCTTCGATGGACTGAAGGCTTGGGACCCTGGTATAGTCTTCGATGGACTGAGTACTTGAAGCTCGACGTAGTCTTCGATGGACTGAAACTACGTAGTTCTCGATGGAATCATGACTCCTCCAATATGTGTGAATTGTATCGAGCATAACACTCACGGTGAGGTGAGTGTCCCCGATAAGCATCGAGCTTACCCTTCTCCTAGTACTGGGCTACAGAAAGGGGAGATAGGGAACATCTACATCTAGAGTAGATGTGCCCCAACGTAGTCTTCGACGGACTAAAGACTCGAGGTGCTTGAGGTGAAATTCCATGTGTCTGATAACATCGAGATAAATGCATTCACGGAGTGATCCTATGGGAATATGTACATTCCAGGACTAATCTTGATCATTCTAAAGATGCTCATGATCATGTGGGAATGTGTACATTCCAAGACCAACTATGAGGTGAATGTGGCTTCGATGTGGTCATAATTATTTTCATGGGAAAAGAACAACCTGAGGTACTAGACACAAGGTTGTGGAGATGGATCATCAATATAACTAATGAGGCTCATGGAGAAAAAAAATTATGACAAAAGAATACCAAGAACAATACAAGATATGCTTGGAGAATTCCTTCCCCGTTGAGAGGGAGTATTGATGGTTGCAGCTTCATGAGACATTATTCTATGATGATACTCCTCGGTGGATTGAGTTGAGTATGACACTTATCGATGGATTGATAAGTTGTATTGGGTTGGTTCCCAACGTCCCTTGGGAGTATACCAAGTGGACACATCATGGGCGAGTAGTTCCTTGACGATGCACTACAGGCAAGTAGATCCTAGTGCCACATTACGAGAAAGTAGGTCCTAGTGTATTCTAGTGGTGATGAGGTCCTAGAAAAGGTCCACATTGGGTGTAGCCATGTGCGACATGATGATGCTACCAGTAGCATGGTCTACATGACCATGGCATGGTCGAAGGACCATGGCATAGCCTGCGAGGCTATGAGGACCAGACGAAGAACATCATGGAGAATACCTCCCTGGCTAAGAGGGAGTGTTGATGTTTTTGTTAGCTGTGAAAGGTACTCACCTATGAGATAACCTTTCTTATAGATGAAGTTGCCAAGACATTAAAGGAAAACCATTGGAAGTAAAAGAACATCTCAGAAGAGAAGTCGGCCTCACAAAATATAATAAAGAATAATTATATTGCTCCAGAAGTAAAGTCAGATCTAGAAAAAGATAAACATAAAATATATTTTCCACAAAGTCAGGTCGACCTTGCCAGAAAATTCACTGGACATACTAGTATAAATAATAGTGTTGCCTTCCTCATTTGGCACACTCATTCACTCATTTACAACGCAAGTTTGGTGGAGAGAGTTGCAGCTGCAGAAGGAAGAAGGGTGCATATGGAGGGTCTATCTCTTTTGGTCTTGGTGATGTGTTGGTGGAGGCCAACCACTCTAGCACTCTAGCTACAGTGAGTTACAGCTGTGTTGTTGATTTGTCTTAGTGATGTATTGGTAGAGCCACTCTAGCACTCTGGCTAGAGTGAGTTGCAGCTGCATAGTTGGTTATTTCTTGGTGGTATGCTAGTGGAGGCTAGAAACCCTAGCGCTCTGGCTAGGGTGTGTTGCATATATGTTATTGGATTCTTTCTTGTTGGTTTTCTCTAGTGGATAGAGCTTGTTCTTAGTTATTTTGTCTTGGCAAGGATATTCTCTATAAGAAGGTTGTTGAGTTTTCTCCCCTTGTGTAGAAGGGTTTCCCAAGATGTATATGTTATGCTCGAGGGTGGCACGAGTAGGTGCCTATGGTTGGGTGGTGATGGTGCAACATCGCCTATGGAGAAACGAGCATTCAAAATAAGTTTAAATTTCTATGGAAAATCTAATGTTAACATAATTAACGAAAATTCAACACAAATTGCATAGCTCCATAATATTTTCAAGATGTCTTCAAACAAGCTCATGTTTAATGTCCTCTTTTAATCCACCCAAAGCTTGCAACAATTTTTCATCACTTATGTCATCCACTCTTGTGTCCAATACCTAAAATTATGATTTTATAATCTTCAATATCGCCTCACTCTTGTCAATTGACTAAAGTAGTCATGTTCCCAAACTTTCCCATAGTGTGCTTCTAAGTCTCTTGTAAATAAACCCCAAGTATAATGGTAAAAAGGGTTCTACCTTTTCATTATACATTGGTACCATACCATTGATATGATTTTATCTCAAAGTTCAAAGTTGTTATGTGAATCCTTTTCTTATCATCCATAATATTATGTAGTTCAAAATATTGCTCTATTTGGTTCACCCATGTAAAGACCTATGTTCCATCAAACTTCTTTAATTCAATATTGGGAAGGTTGAATTTAGGACCACCACCGTAATTAACTCCACTATTAGAGTTAAATCCATTAGAAATTTGTTTATTATTGATAGTTTGTTCAACCTGAATACTACCCTTATTTTCATTAGATCCTTGAATTTTGATATCTCCTTTAGTAAATCGTTTATTATTGGCAAGTTGTTCAACCTAAATACTACCCTTGTTTTCATGATTTCTTTGCATTTTGATGTCTCCTTTAGGGGGTCTCTCATCTAGAGCACAGGAGATCATGGAAGACAAGGAATTTTGCAATTCCTCCATGGATTTTTGTATTTCTAATTTATTTTCATCCATCTTATTTTTCATGTCATCCAAAGTTATTTTCATCTCATTCTTATTCTCATTCTTATTCTCATTCATATTCTCATCCATTTCTTGAATTTTTCTTTGTGATTTTACCAATTCATCCCTTGTTATTGACTTAACACTCAAATCATTAAGTTGTTCCTCCAATTTGGATAGCATGTTATGTATGTCCTCATTTTCTTCTTGAGTTATAGATGAGACTTCTAGAGGTTTAAATGGTGTTGAAATATTTTTTGCACCCGTGTAGAATACAATTAATAATACTCCTCTTTTTTCTCTTTATCACAAATTTTGAATCACTAAAAACGGATCCTTCAATAAAAAGTTATGTCAATTGCAAGTTATGCACCTTTCAAACTCTTAATTTGGAGTTTGTTCTCCTGGCTGGCCTTCCTTCTTGTGTATTTCTGAAATTTCGACATGTAGTACTCTGATATGTCCTCTCTGCAATGCCATGGGTCTGACCAAAATTGGATGTGCCAAGTGAAAGTTAGGGTAACTTTCCCAAACCTTGTTGATTTTTTTCCCTTCCAAGAGAGTGCACTTGTACAGAATGCACATGCCAAATATTTGATATATGATTATGAAACTTGTACTAGAAATACTACATGTTGTTCTCTATGAAGAATATATGACAATTTTACCAAGAATACATGTTTGAAACTAGTAATAGGACTAGTCAAGAATCATATCTTCCACAGGGTGTATCTCTAAAAGTATAACAACCCCGAAACTAAAATTTTTACCATAGATACCTTGATATGTATTCTAAATAACCTCCAAGTTTCACTGTCTTAATCATCCCATGAAAAACAAAATTTATAGAGGAAATGCTAAGATGACTTGCTTGGAGAAGAAAAACCATAGGATCAATGCTTTGATACCAAATGTTATGATCCAACACCCTGACAATGATAAAAAAAATCAATGAATTAAAGTCCACTTCGCGAGGGAAACCTCCTTTTACAATATATCCAATTCAGAATACAATATGAGATGAGATTAGATAATCCTAAGACTAGGTCTCCTTGGCATATATATAGGATCAAAGGATACAATTATAATGAAAGGGTGCGATGAAGGGGTTCAGAGCCTACATACAAATATAACACAAGAAATTTAATAATTCAATAAGGGGATTAATAATGGGTTTTATACATAACACAGGATTTGTATGGGGCTTTGTCCAGTGCTTAATAGTCTCTATGCATTGATGTGTTTATGTGTGTTTTACCCTGAGTCATGAAGGGAAAATGATTGTGTGTGAACAGTCAACCTAAACAAATTCGGGTTGCACATGTATGAGGAGGAGTTGTGCGATTGGAAGTTGAACGAGATGACCCCCTTGAACAGAAATAGAGGGATGAGATCAATGAGGCAACATAATGGCAGATCTGGTAACAAGAATATAAGGGCACAGAGGAAGCTCATGCATGTGTTGAGCTTGGTGAGGGAGATAGCAAGGTAAAATCCAATGTCCCACGTTCACAAGGGAAGATGATTTCAATGGGTTTATAGTGAAAAGGAGAAGTTACATAGTTTGAATGTGAATGGGTGAGTTATGGAACTTTTCACAAAGAATTAACTTTTAGTCGTGGGGCCCACTATATCGAATATTGAATAACCAAATCAGAGTGAAAGTTGAAAGTGCACTGTTAAAGTTTCTAGTGGCCCCATGCCCCAGTGTCTTGGTGTCTTGATGATGGGGACACAGAGGTTGACGACAAGAAGCTCCAGGTAGTCCTGACCATTGATCACCAGAGATCAGTGGCTAAGAATGATATCAGAACTCCAAGCCCAATGTATCAGATATTGAAGAATCAGAGTACTGGAGTCCTGACCATTGATAATCAGAGATCAGTGGCTAAGAATGATATTATAACTCTAAGCCCAATGTATCAGATATCAAAGAATCAAATTGAATGTGTGAAAGGGAAATGTTAAAAGTTCCAAGGACCTAGTGGGTTGGTGGCCCGGTGGACCTAGTAATCCTGGTGGTCTGATTAGTATATTACATATAGGATATCAAAATATTAGAGTGTCGGTGCAGTGTTGATCTCTTAGTGGCCCAGTGGGTCGATGACCCAGTGGCCTAGTGAAGTATACCAGATATCGAGGATATCGGATAGGAATTTCAGTGCATCATTAAAGGCCTGGGGGCCTAGTGGGTTGGTGACCCGATGAATAATAGTGAATTGAAGCAATGGATGAATCATGACCATTGATTAGATAGATCGAAGGAACCGGACGAGGTTAAGTGTTAAAAATTGCAGTGATAAAGTGGATTGGTGGGACGATGCCCCGGTATTCTGGAATCTCGGTAGTCGAGACAGAGTGTAAACAATATTGCAGAGGGTCTAGTGATCCGGTGAGTCCGGTGTTTTGGTGAAAGTTAACCAAACCAGGGTAAAAGGTTAAAGGTTTATGGTAGAATTTTTGGGGGCTCGATGGCCCAGTTAACATTTTGGTGAATTGATCAACCCTGCAGGTCAGTAGTAGATATTTAATCTATGACCCATCCCTTGGTTGTTGAGCATTTGGTGACCAATGAATAGAATGTGTGTGATGGAAGGAAATTGGGACCAATTTCAAAGGATTTTTACAGCACAATTTTTAAGGAAGAATCAAGGGATCTAGAGTTGACCATGTGAGCACAATTTTTGGTATCTAGATGAATCCTTGGGTATATGGGGCTCGTGTTTGAATCTAACCCTCCAATGAATTAGCTTAGCGTTTGACTCAGATATTACCTCGAAAATCGCCCTATGTGAGGCCTATAAATAATGATGCCCCAAACCATTTTAGCAAGGTAAAGTGTGGATGCATGGAGGTGAAGTTGAGGCTTTGAGGTTCATGGTCAGTGCTAGAGAATGGAATAAATTGAGATGTAATTGTCTAAGGGTGGTAGGGACGTGCAAGGAAAAACATAGAACATGTGAAGTCTCGCTAAGAATAGGTGGAGAGTATTATGGAAATTACAAAAAAGAAAGTGCAATTGATGAAATAATAGATTTGTGCAGGAGAAATCTTGGAGTGAAGTGTTGTTTTTATTGTGTTGATAGTTTAAGAAGAATTGAATCTAGACAGACAAGTTAAGTATATTGGTGTCTCCAGTAAGTCGGTGCTTACATCTTGTTGAGTCGGTGCTCAATTAAGGGGATTGATGTCTCTGGTAGGTTGGTGCCTGCAAATATTGTAGTTGTAGGTTGGTGCTTACATGTGTTTTTGATTCAGTGCTCAGGTGAAGGGATTGGTATATCTTTCGGGTTGGTTCCTGTAAATATTGTAACAAATTGGTGTTTGTAGCAAGTTGTTTCCTATGAATATATTTCAATAAAACAATTTCATGGTTTTCTCCCATTTGGGTTTCCATGTTAAATATTTGAGTATTGTGCATTGTATATCTATACATGTTTATTATTGATTTCTTATGGTTGGTAAAGTAATGAAATGATAATTTCAGTAAGGAAAATAAAATTAAAAACAATCTCATATTGATTCACCGCCCCTCTCTCAGTATAAGTAAGTGTACCAACAATTGTTATCAGAGCGGGATCCTTCAGGAACAGTCTAACCACTAGAAGGTAAATCCATGCAACACACATGGATAGATAGGAAGGTTTTTCTACAAATAGAGCTCCATTATTTGAGGGATCAAATTATGATTTCTAGAGCATAAGAATGAGAACTTATATGATGGATCTTGAGTTTGACATTTGGAGTGCAGTTAAAAATGGTTACATAACTCCAACTACTCCACCTGTAGATGTAGCTGGAAAAAGACTATGTGACAATAATGTTAAAGCCATGAATGTAATTCTGTGTGGTTTGGAAAATTCTTAATTTGTCAAAGTCATGCATTGTGTTTCAGCAAAAGAGATGTAGGACAAGTTATAGAATATATATGAAGGGGATGACAAGGTCAAGAAGGAAAAATTACAAACCCATAGAGGACAATTTGAGAACCTTAAGATGAAGGAAGAAGAGAGTATTGCAACCTATTTTCTTCGTGTGGATGAGATTGTCAACACCATCAGAGGATTGGGTGAAGAGGTTAAAAAAACCACCACTGTGAAAAATGTGCTTAGGTCACTTCCCTTAAGATTTGATCCAAAGATATATGTCATTGAAGAAATAAAGAAACTATACGATCTAACAATGGATCAGCTACATGGAATCATCACTGCATATGAAATGAGGATAGAAAAGGATAAGCAAGAAAAGCCATCAAGGAAGGAAGCAACCTTCAAAGCATCAAATAAGACAAAGACCAAAGAATACAAAATAAGTGACAGCTCGGATAGTGAATCAAATGCAGAAGAAACCAACTTTGTCAAAAATCTCAAGAGAGGATTAGAAAAATACAAAGGTAAGCTTCCCTTTAAATTCTTTAATTATGGATAAGTGTGATACTTTGTTGCTAAATATCCTTATGCAAAAAATAGAAATATCAATGAAGAAGAAGATTCCAGCTTCAAAAATTACAAGAAGAAAAAGACTGAAAAGAAGAGAGAGTTCTACAAACAAAAAAAGAATATATATACCAATGAGGACAACATCTCTTCTAATGATAGTGACAGTGAAATAGAAGATATTCTCTTCATGGCCCTAGAAACACAAACTGATGTCCTAGAAAATAAAAACACCAATTTAACAAAAGAAGACAATCCTGAGATTGATGGAGAAGTTGATCTTGAAGGATAGCTCATATGTGCTCTAATTGAAATAGAGAGACTTAGGAACAAGAAATGGCTACAAAAAGAGCAATTGAAGAAGTACAAAAAAAAAAAACTTTGTATAAAAGAAAGCTTCGATGATACCGAAAACATTATCATCAATCTAAAAACTCAAGTAGAAGAGGCAAAGAGAATTGAAGAACTTTTGAGAGATCAGCTAAAAGAAAAGGAAGATGCCTACAATAGTCTATAATCAAAAATAGTTTGTCTAAGAAAGGAGTTGGAAAAATAAAATACCAACATGAAATTTGAGAAGAGCTCTGCAACTCTAGATGAAATCCTAAACTGTCAAAGATCACCATTTGACAAGACTGGTATTGGCTACAGTGAGAAGAAGGAAACTACTAAAGAAGACTCAACCTCCTCAAAACAATTGAGTGAAGGAGAGACCAAGAGTTATGTTGATGTACTAAAAAACCCTATTAAGGTTGAAGGCAATAGAAGGGAAGAACATAATGTTCCACATGAGACAAATATTCTTCACAAAGACCGAATTAGGTAGACTTTTCCATCAAGACGGAATCATACAATCAGGTGCCAAAATATTTTTCATGGCTATTGTTACTCTTGCAATGGTTTTGTTCATAAAGTTGTAGATTGTAGAATAAATGCAAAAGGAAGTTATATGAGGAAAAACAATGGAGATGCCTATGGATTCTCAAGGAGAAATTATAATTCATTTTCCCCTTTATTGAATTATAACATTATATGTTATAACTGCAACAATTATGGGAATATAGCAAAGTTCTGTAGAAGTGTTTTCACAAAATATAAGAAAGAGGAAACCACAACAGTCATGAAAAGAAATCAAGAACAAAGGGAACAAAAGAAAGAAAAATCCTTGATCATACAAGTTGAACTATGTGTACAAAATAATAAGGATGAGTGGTACATTAAAAATGGGTGCTCAAGTCACATGACAGATGAAATGGAGTGCAGTAAAGAAGAAGAAGTAGAAAAGGAAGAAAAGGAAGAGGAAATAGAACACTAGGATACAAAAACCCTAGCAATGTTTTTGCAAAAGATCCATCCAAAAAACTTAAGTCTTGGCATTAAAAAATGTTGAAACACAAACTAGGAGAAAATTGGAAAACACTTTTGAACAGGAAAATCTATCCTTGTCGTCCAAAATAGAACCTAAATGTTTTACAGAGGTTAGTATTGATAAATAGTGGGTAAACGTTGTGGAAGATGAGCTAAATCGGATTGAGAAGAATGAGACTTGGAACCTATGCCCAGACCAAAAGACAAAAATGTGATCGGCACCAAATGGGTCTTCAGAAACAAATTGGATGAAGATGGACAAGTAATAAGAAATAAAGAAAGATTAGTCTGTAAAGGGTATGCTTAAGTTGAGGATATTGACTTTGAAGAAACCTTTACTCTAGTTTCAATATTAGAAGCAATCATAATGTTTTTGGCATTTGCATGTTTCAAAAACTTCAAAATCTATCAAACAAATGTCAAGTCAGCCTTTCTAAATGGAAATTTAGAAAAAATATATATTGAAAAACCAGAAGGATTTCAATTGTCAAAAAACAAAGATCATGTGTGCAAACTGAAGAAAGCACTCTACGAACTAAAGCAAGCTCCTAGAGATTGGTATTCAGGACTTGAAAAATACCTACAACAACAAGGTTTCAAAAGAGGAGTTCTATATATCAATATTTACATCAAAATAACCAATGAAGATATGTCAATCATTATGGTCTATGTGGATGATATCATTTTGGGAAGTAATGTTGATACAATGAGCCAAAGTTTGCAAAATAAATGCAAAACTAATTTGAGATGTCCATGCTTGGAGAATTGTCATTCTTTCTAGGGTCGCAGATTTCTCAATCTAGCAAAGGCATATCCATTTCTCAAGCTAAATATATCAAGGAAATGTTGAATAATTTTGGCATGGAAGATTGTGCACCTATTAGTACACCCATGATCACAGGATGCAATTTATGCAAAGATGATGAATCTCTAGAATAAAATCAAACATTGTACATGTCAATGATTGGAAGCCTACTATATGTGACAACATCAAGGCCAGACATCATGCAAGAAGTAGGATCGGTGGCAAGATCTCAATATGCACCAAAGGAGACACATGTGCAAGCAGTAAAAAGAATATTCATATATTTGAAAGGAACATTGGACTTTGGTTTATGGTATCCCATAGGTGAAAATTTTACTCTGACAACTTACACACATGCAAATTGGGCAGCTAGTGTGAATGACAGATAGAGCACTAGTGGTGGAGCATTTTTTTTTAGCAACAGCCTAGTGTATTGGTTTAGCAAGAATCAATCATCAATTTTTCTATCCACAACAAAACTAGAATACATTACAACAACAACATGTTGTACACAAGTGCTCTGGATGAAGCAAATCTTGAAGGACATTAAGGTAGAGCATAATCAGCCAATATCAATATTGTGTGACAATACCAATGCAGTAAACATTTCAAAGAATCATGTTATGCATTCGAAGACAAAGCACATTCCAATCAAATATCATTTCTTAAGAGAGAAATTCATAGAACAAATCAAGATGGAATATATTGGTACAAAGGAACATATAGCTGACATATTTTCAAAACCTCTTCCTAGAGAAACATTCTAGTATATCAGACAGAAACTGGGAGTGGTACCTATGTCATCCAACCACTAAATCGTTTCAAAATAAGCACAAGCTCAAGGAAAGTTGGAGAAATAAAGAAGGTTGTTGGTTGCAAATATAGAGAAGTGAAGAGTAAAGAGTGGGGGGGGGATCCATTTTCCATTGATGTCAAAGGGGGAGAGCAAAGAGTAAGGGGGAGAAGTTGTAGACATAGGAAGAATTGCATACACAAGGAGAAGTTGCAGACAGGGGGAGTACCATAATTGATTAAGATATGTCATCAATGACAAAGGGGGAGATTGTTGGAAATATTGTTGTCATTGATGTCTAAGATAGGGGGATACTATGAATGTCTCTATGAATTGATGAGTTTTTGTGTGTTTACCCTGATTCATGAAGGAGAGATTATTGTGTGTGAAGAGTCAACCCAAATGAATTTTGGATGCACATGTATGAGGTGAATTATGTGATTGGAAGTTGAATGAGACGGCCTCGTTGAAGAGAAATAGAGGGACGAGATCGTGAAGGTAGCAGAATTGCAAATCTGGTAACATGAATCTAAGGATCCAGAGAAATCTTAGGCATGTGTTGAGCTTGGCTAGGTATAGAATAAGGTAAAATCCAATATCCAAAATTCATAAGGAAAGACTGCTTCAATGGGTTTATAATGAAAAGGCGAAGTTACATAGTTTGAATGTGAACGGGTGAGTTACAAAACTCTACGAAAAGAATTAACTTTTATTCATGGGGCCCTCTATATCAGATATCGGATAACCGTATCATAGTGAAATTTGAAAGTGCAGGTTAAACTTTTTGGGGGCCTGGTGTCTCGATGGTGGGGACACAAAGGTTGATGACGAGTAGCTCAAGGTAGTCTTGGTCATTGATCATCGAATATCAATGACTAAGAATGATATCGGAACTTCAATCCCATTGTATCATATATCAAAGAACCAAAGTACTGGAGTGAATGTATGAAAGGGAAGTGTTAAAAGTTATAGGGGCCCAGTGGACCCGATAGTCCCTATGGACCAGTTAGTATATCACATATTGGATATCAAAAGATCGGAGCGTCAATACAGTGTTGAATTCTTGGTGTGTAACGTCCCCGGCCATCTGTGCCAGGCCACGCTACGCTAGAGAACTCTTTTTATTCTCTCTGCGGAACATACCGTAACATACCCAGCATCCAACTGAGTTATGCCACATAAATTTTCTAACTGCATGCATTTAAAAACATACACACACAACACTCTTGCTGAAGCTTTATATTTAAAACGTAACCGACAAATACATTACGAAAATTCACGAATTCACACTGAAATAACAGTTAACATAGACATGCAGCATATACAGGAAATACCCCTAACATTCAGACAGTTATAAACACACATAAGATAAACCCATAAATATAAGCACGTAAATAACAATGCAGCATGTAAATTATCACCCAATTGGCACTTATCTTGGTAAGAATGTCACCAACTTCATGCAAACCATCCACGAACCTCCCAGCCTTAGACCACACTGTTCATCACTCTCAACAGTGAGTCGCCCCCGAGCTGGGACTAAACTCCACCCGGGTAAAGGGATTCCTAACCAAGCTAAAGGCTCATAGACAACAGGAAGGACTCTATCTCATGTGCCAACTCAAACTAACAACCCACAGTCCCGCATTCCCCACTTGCATGTCCCACCCAAGAAGTGTGCCCCTTCTCTGCTCAACATTCCTTCGGTTGCCCCACTTCCTTTCCAGGCTTCAGTAACAGGCCGGACAGGAAGTCTCAGAGCATTGTAGCTGCAGTTCAGCACCTTCAGGAAATCAATCCCTAGAAATTCTCCCACCCATAGAATTTCTCATGGGCCTGACAACCCGCTTCTTCGGTCCAGCTCCCAAGCTAACCATATACACCAACACAAAATGGCTATGGATACAGGTTCAGGTACAATCATGAAGATACAAAGGATAGCTCGATGGGTGTGAATACTCATGGATGATTGACTGCCTGGCTGAATGATGGAAGGAATGATGGAAAAGATGATAGGAAATGAACTAAGTCCCAACAATATGTATGCATGTCCCCAACTTGACACTTGTCATGTTGGGAGCCACTTTGGCCCACTTCTACCCAACTTTAGAACTTAGGATAAAATAATTATCCATACTTTATTATTTAATAAATATTAATATAATATTCCTTTTTGGCTTAAGCTCCCTAGCTTAGCCCCTTTCCTTAACTTAGCCCCTCCCTTTCCCTAACTAGTGGAGTTTAGTCCCCCATCTCTTTTATCGTGGTCGGTCTGCGTGCAGCGATGGATTTTATATTAATTATAAGAAATGTAAAAAAATAGGCACACTGGCCTTTAACATCTAGGCTCTCCAGCCTAATCAAAACATAAGCATCCTAGCTTATAATAACTTGGCTCACCAGCCTATAAAACACAACATATACACAAAGGCTCCCTGGCCTCAATATCATGCGCACTTAAGTTGTTGCGCGCGGTATCCTGAAATGTGCACACTTCATAATTTTACTGTGTAGTACATATGCGCACTATGCCATGAATGTGCATACAAATGATATCAAAACAAGTCACTAGCTTAAGTACATTTTCATTTATATTACAATTGGGTTCGGCCTAGGGATATTACACGATGACTTGGTGGGCTAGTGACTCGGTGGTCTCGATGTCCCAATGAAGTATACCGAATATCGGGGATATCAGATAGGAGTTTCAGTGTTATGTTAAAGGCCCAGGGGCCTAGTGGGTCGGTGACCCAGTGAAGAATTGTGAATCAAAGCAATGGATGCATCTTGACCATTTATCAAAGAGATCAATGGCTAAGATAAAAGTAATCAGACCGGGTTAATTGTTGAAAATTGCAGTGATAAGGTGGATCAGTGTGTCGGTGCCCCGATGGTCTAGAATCCCAATAGTCAGGACACAATGTAAACAATAATTCGGAGGGGTCAGTGATCCGGTAGCCAGTTTTCCCAGTGGTCCAATGATAGTTAACCGAACCAAGGTAAAATTTTAAAGGCATATGGTTGAATTTTGGGGGGCTCAATGGCTCGGTTAACATTTTGGTGAACTGATTGACCCTACAAATCGATGCTCGAGATTTAATCTATGACCCATATGATGGTTGTTGAGCATTTGGTGACCAGTGAATAGATTCTCTGTGATGGGGGGAAATTGGGACTGGTTTCAAAGGATTTTTATAGCCCGATTTTTAAGGAAGAATCAAGGGATCTGGAGTTGACCTTGTGAATAGTATTTGTGGTATGTGGATGAATCCTTGGGCATATGAGGCTCATGTTTAAAGCTGACCCTCCAATCACATAGCTTGGCGTATGACTCGGGATGACCTAGAAAATTTCCCTATGTGAGGCCTATAAATAACAATGCCCCAAAGCATTTTAGCAAGGTGAAGTGTGGATGCATGGAGGTGAAGTTGAGTCTCTGAGTTTCATGAGTGCTAGAGAATGGAAGAAATTGAGATGTAATTGTCTAAGGGTGGCAGGGAGGCACAAGGACAAATAAAAAACATCTAAAGTCCCGTTGAGTGTGAATAGGTGGAGAGTATTGTGGCAATTACAACAAAGAAAGAGCAGTTGATGAAATAACAGAGTTGTGCAGGAGAAATCTTGGAGTGAAGTGTTGTTTTTGTACCCTTGACAATTTAAGAAGAATTTAATCTAGACAGACAAGTTGAGGAGATTGGTGTCTCTAGTAAGTTAGTGTTTACATCTTTTTGAGTTCGTGTCCAACTGAGGGGATTGGTGTCTCTAGTAATTTGTTGTTTACATCATGCTGAGTTCATGCTCAGCTGAGGGGATTGGTGTCTCTAGTAGGTTGGTGCCTGCAAATATTGTAGTTGTAGGTTGGTACATACATGTGTTGCTGAGTTGGTGCTCAGGTGAAGGGTTTGGTGTCTCTTGTAGGTTGGTGCCTGTAAATATTGTAACAAATTAGTGTCTGTAGCAGGTTGTTGCCTGTGAATATATTTCAATAAAAAAAAATTGTGGTTTTCTCCCATTTGGGTTTCCACATCAAATATTTGAGTATTGTGCATTGTATATATGTGTATTTTTATTATTGATTGCTTATGGTTGGTAAAGTAATGAAATGATAATTTCAATACAGTAAAGAAAAGTAAAAATAGTCTCATATTGATTCACCCCCCCCCCCCTCTCAGTATAAGTAAGTGTGAAACTCCATTTACATAAGAGAAGAGTTGAGGACTGATCAACTAACCCATATCCATGATATATTATATCTCACTTTCACCCATATTTCAAATTCATCTATAAATTCATCTCCTCTTTAAAGGTAACATCGAGAAGAGTTGACCAACTCTTTTTTATTATGGCATCCATTGAAATACTTGTGAGAATCAATAGAAGAGTCATGGTTGAACTCTTCTCCATCTATAAGTAGTATGGAGAAGGGTAATCATAGTTGTATCCATCTACCAACTCTTATCCATTTTAATACCAACTCTTGTACATCAAATAACTCTTCTTCGCATACAAGTACAATATAAAAGGGTTGGCCAACTCTTTTCTATTACAACATCAATTGCAATTTATGTAAACATCCATAAAAGGGTTGGCCAACTCTTTTCTATTACAACATCAATTGCAATATATGAAAACATCCATAAAAGGGTTGATTAACTCTTATCCATCTATATGTAGCATGGAGAAGGGATGACTAACTACTTTTCTACTATGAAATCCATTACAATTCCTAAGGGAATCCATAGAAGGCTTAAACAACTCTTCTACATATACAAGTAGCATGGAGAAGGGTTGGCCAACTCTTTTTTACTATGACATCCATTGCAATATGTATGATAATCCATATAAATCATTTTATTTTGATTCTTATCCATCAACAAGTAACATGGACAAAGGTTAGATGATTATTCTATATCTACAAGTATCATGGATAAGGATCAATGGACTCTTCTCTATATAAAAGTAACATAGACAAGGGTTGGCCAACTCTTTTAGGTACAATGTCAATTGAAAAACTTACGAGTGTCCATTAGAGAAGGTTCAACCGACTCATTTTGAATAGGACATCCATTCCAATAACTGAGATCACCAATAAAAGGGTTGACCTATTTTTATCCACACACAATTATATAGAAGGTTTGTCCAATTATTTTCCATATTATAACATCCATTCCAATACATGTGAGCATCCATAAAAGGGACAGACAACTCTTTTCCATCTGCATGGAGAAGGGACTACCAACTTTGTTCTAATACAGAATCCATTACAATACCTACATGCATCCACATAAGGATTAGTCGACTCTTCTTCTCCTCAACAAGTAGCATGGAAAAGGATGAACTAACTCTTTTTTACTATGGCATTCCATTGCAATACTATCGAGAATCCATAGAAATCATTTTATTTCAACTCTTTTCTATCAACAAGTAACATGGATAAGGGTCATTCGACTCTTCTCTATCTATAATTAAAATGGATAAGGGTCATTCGATTATTATCCATATACATGTAACACGGAGAAGGGTTAGACAACTCTTTTAGGTTATAATGGCAATTGAAACACTTGCAAGCATCCATTGAAGGATTAACATACTCTTCTCAATCTACAAGTAGCATGTAGAATGGTTGGTAGACTCTTCTCGATTATAGCTTCCAAAGACGTAACTCTCCATTTACATTAAATAAGAGTTGAAGAAGTATCAGCCAACCCTTCTCCATGATATAGTATATCTCACTTTTACCCATATTTCCAATTGATTCATAAATTTATCTCCTTTGAGATAATATAGAGAAATATAGCCAACCATTTTCAATCATGGCATTATTGAAATACTTGTGAGAATCCATAGAAAGGTTGGTGACTCTTCTTCATATACAAGTAGCATGGGGCAATGTTAGTTGAATATTTTCGATATACAAGTAGCATGGGGCAAGGTTAGTTGAATGTTTTCTATCTACAAGTAGCATGGATAAGATTCAATTGACTCTTTTCTCTTACACTATCCATTGCAATCATTTTGAACACACATACAAGGATTGCTCGACTTATCTCCATCTACAAGTAACAAAAAAAAAAAAAAAAGGGTTGGATGACTCTTCTACATCTACAAATAACATAGATAATGGTATGACATGAAAAGGTTTCCTTTAATGATGTTTATTTTTAACATGTATTTTATTATTAATAGTTAATATGGTATGGGTAGGCTCTACTCCATCTATGGATCTATGGATTCTTTTAATGGACTATGATCGTCTTTAAATAAAAAAATCTTTCCATTTAGCAAGGAAAAGAGTCGATTGACCCTTCCCCAATTACAACATTTTCTTGATGTCAACCTTTTGATAATTTTATCTAAAGTGATTAAAATCACAAAGGAGAAGGGTCAACTAGTTAGTTTCCTATCATATTCCTTTATCTAATGCGACTTGAGACTAATTGTAGAAGAGTCGATCCTTATTTTTCCATCTATGAGAAGAATCAATCGACCCTTCTCCATACACATTGTCATATTGAATGAAATACCGATAACTTTAAATAAAACAACATTACAAGTAGCATAGAAGGGGATAGGAGAAGGTTCAGCTAATCCCTCTCCAAGTTACTTTTAATATATAATTAAACCATATTTTCTCTAGATATTATAAGATTTCAAGTAAAATATAGAATTGTTGGTCAACTCTTTTACTTTTACATTATTATTGGCATATCATTTAACTAACTGGTTTTGTCAATGAGAATAATAAGTAGACAATTCTCCATACTACTTTTTATATTTAAGGAAACCAATTATCTCTTAATATAACAACATTAAAAGTAAATTATGGAAGGGTAGGTTGACACTTCTCCCTTTAACCTATACCCTTATTTAATGTGGTTAAGTCATTATTTAACCTATACCCTTATTTAATGTGGTTAGAAAGACATAGGAGAAGGTTCATCCAACCCTTCTCCATGCTACTTGTCATATTTAATTATTTCCCAAGGTCTCTAGATAATTCCAAGTAAAATAAGCAAGGAATGGATGAGTCTTCTGCATTTACATAATAATTTTTCTATTTACCAACTAATTTATTCTTTATATAAAGTGATTAGAGTGAGATAGGAGAATGTTCATCTAACCTCTACCCATCATCAATGAGAAGAATTGATGGACGCTTTTCCACATAATTTGTGATATTTAATTAAATCCTATGATCTCTAATTGTAATAGCATTACAAGTAAAAAATGAAAGTGTGAGCCAAATTTTATCCAATTAAATTATTAAAGTTAATTCAATCAACTAACCTATATCCTTATTTAACATGATTATAAAAAAAAAATAAGGATTAGCCAAACCTTCTCTATGTTACTTGTCATCTTTATTGAAATTTCATTATCTTTAAATAATACAATACTCTAAGACCTTAGAAAAAATGCAGGATTCTAAGTAAACTATGGAAGGATTAGTCGAATATTATACATTGACATTTTTAGTCTCGGCCGAAGGCAAGCGGGACTTTAGTGTTCGATTCAATATTGAATGACTATTAGTTTAGGTTTGACTTTTAATACAATTCTTATATCCCTAAGTTTCTAGCATGGTTGGTAATTTTTTTTATTAAATAAATTGCAAAAAATGATTTATGTGCAATCTTATTGGTGGTAAGAATTGAATTCTTATTGAAGGCTTCCCTCCTCCCAATGTATTTGTTTCATTTACTATCCTAACTTTTGAGAAAAATGTGCAATATGCAATTTCTTCATTATCTTGTTCATTGTTTAGTAACCTAAGTTCAGTGCATTAACACTTAGCATTAATGCTTCTACTGCACCCAAATTTCACGTCTCGCAAAATTCTGCTTGCTCCTATTGCACCCAAATTTCATTGTCTGACAAACATGGTCAGCATGTCCATCACCTGCTCTTCCTTGTGCATGGTATCCACCATGTGCTCTTCCTTCTGCATGCATGCACACACAAGCCCCAAACAATAAGACACGCAGGCCCCCACGTTACATAAGCTCCTTCCTGCCACAGTCGCTTGGACCCTTACTTCTTCAGTGTTGGTTCCTTCACTACCATAAGGTACGCTGGTCAAGGTCTTGTCGTTGAAGTTGTTTATTTCAATCTAGCAATTGTAGTAGTATGAGCATGGGTACATGATCCCTTACCTGTAAGACCCAGTGCTCATACAATTCAGGATCCTCCATTACCTTCGCTATGGGATAAACTCCTTGTTGCACATGAATACTCTGCCACTGAGACTGCTAGGAGCTATGTAACGCTCATATCTGAAATCCTTGCTGCACTTGAATACTCTGCCACTGAGACTGCTAGGAGCTACGCAACGCTCATTTCCGAAATCGATTTTGAATTCATTCGTTGATACTATCGAGGAGGGAGGTGGAGAGTCTGGAACATACTGAACAGAATCAACAGCTTAATCACTTACTTAAACATCCAGAAACAAATAAAGATGTAGATCGATATCGAGTTCAAGTTGGAAGGGAAGATCCCAGTCCCATCAGTTGCATCGTCTTTGTCCTTGCCTTATCCAACACCCATAGCCCATGCAGTTGAGGTCATTAGGAAAACTCCTGACTTGAGGTTGTCACTATAAGCTCCCCTATATCTGTCTACAAAGTCAAAGAGCTATGCAAGACAAACAGAACAAGTTAGTAGGCATGGTAAAATTCACTATCCATTTATTCAAATAGGAACCAAAGTACATTGAAATAATTCTTCAATGATTTTTGCCTCACCTGAGTTGCAGTTTCAAATAGACATTGTGAATAAGAGCAGTTAGATGATCGGAAGACTATGGACATGGCAGCCATTGTTGCAGCAGTTTCACCAGCGACATCAGACCATCAGCTTTTGGGCGTCGATGTTGTAAATGGTGCAATATGTGTCCATGTCATTTTGGGCATAGATGTTGTAAACAGTGCGATATGTGTCCATGTCTTCTGGTCTCTCCCAACAATTGTGATCGGTGTTGGGATTACCCGCATTAGCAAACACAAAATAATAAGCATTTATGTAAGCATCCATTCAATTTGTAGGATGTTCGTTATATCTTTATGAATGTTTGGGTTTAATGGGGAAGACTATACTTTTCATTCAGTCATACCTGCACGAATATTTTGTCCGACTGAGCAGTAGCTTTTAGGAGATAATCAGTAGCCCAACGAATTGCAGATTTGTCATTTTCAAGCTCCTCGCTCATTAAATCGCCGAACTCCAGCACGCTCTAGGCTAACATTGTAATAGTAAAAGCCATTGGAAACCCAAATTTTATGTTATCACCCCCGTAGTAATATCCTCCAACCAAATCAACCTGCATTCACTCGAGTTATTAGTTCGGTTTGAATCTCAATGGTGGGTTCATATGAAAAGATGAAGCAGTTACTTTTGTGTGCTTATCAATAATACATACATTCTGATCAGATCCGTCTTTGAGGGTTGAATCTTTCCTCCATGTCAATCCCTAATTAAGTGGAAGAATTCCAGATCGTTGCGCCTCGAAGAAGAGAGTGCTCTTTGAGAGGTCATCTTTATAGTCGTGATTGCTATTGCCAGGGGAAGAATAGTCTAGTGCCTCTGCGTATTTTCTTCTCGTTGTTACTATTTTTGTCATTTCTAGGAATAGAACAATTAACAATATCCCAAACTTAATCATATTTCTCTACTGAGAAGACCAGTAACTAGCATTAACCTACAACGATTTTGAATATATAGAGGAGGGGGACAAGAACATGAATAACAAGGGAGATTGCTTGAGTTCCCCCGAAATGGATTTATTCATAGGATAGATGTTAGAAATGGCTAGCCACTTGGCCAAGGAATTCAATGTCGCTACTTGATCAGTCGATGCCAAGAGTTAATTCCAATAGTAAATGCTAAATTCTGGGTCAGTGAATTAAAACCATTCGCCAGTGCTTTGTCAGTGAATTAGTTCTTTGTTGGCAACTACTCATGCATTGGCTTGATCTGTCAACAGCTACTCATGCATTGGTTTGATATATCAACGACAATTTGGCAGGCTTGTCCATATATTCATTGTCTATCCGTCACAGATATATCAATAACTACTTCGTCAATGAGAAATTAATGACAAGGTTCCATTTCTTGGATTGTGGGAAAACTAGAGCAAAAGTGAAGATACAAAATCCACAAAATGTAGGAAACAATTTTGCAAACATTAGTGCACAGGTTATCTTCTATCATAATGGAAGCTACAGCTATTGTTAAAATTTGTTTCTATGGATGGAAAGTAGTTTCAATTTGGTGGGCTTGTACATATATTCATTGTCTATCCATCATAGATATATCAATTACTTCGTTAATGAGAGGGTGTGATGAGGCACAGTGACCACACCCGGGTGTATACGCAGACTAACTGAAAACCAAAAAAACAGAAATGACCCACAGATCCCCACTAACACATGGGTTGTGACTCATCGTGAAGTTGATCGGTGGGAGGGAGTTTTTGGTTGAATTCCCTGTTCAATGGATTTATATGTCATTGCATCACATATATATATATATATATATATATATATATATATATATATATATATATATATATATATATATATATATATATACACATTCGCATGTGGAGATAGGTTTTTATGGAAACTATCATGTTGTACGCGCTTTATATATTGTCACATTGTAGACATATACACAGTCACGGGTGGCAAGAGGATTTTTATGAAAACTATTATGTTGTACAGGCTGAGAGATATGTTGCAGTATCTTGAAGTATTTCATCGAGGTTATAATTTGACTTGTATGTGGAAATACACTTCCCCTGCACTGTCATCAACTGATGGCACATATATAACAATATATACAAAATATTGCACATATATAACAATATATACAAAATATATCAATATATATCAACTGATTCATCAATTGATTGCATATATATCAACAATATATACTAAATATATCAATAAATTCATCAATTGATTGCATACATATCAACAATATATACAAAATATATCAATAAATAAGGAGTATTGCTTTGTTTTTGCTCCCAATGTTGTTGATTCTCAAATATCTCAAGTCAAACTTTTACGTAATACATGTCACATTATGATCCCAACTAGATTTGATATATACATCTCTTTACAACTGTTATGTTCAACTCTGTTTTAGCATTGGAATTCGGTTGATATATACATATCCTTACAACTGTTATATTCAACTATGTTTTACCATTGGGATTCGGTGTTGGCATATATACATCTCCTTGCAACTATTATGTTCAACTCTGTTTTAGCATTGGGATTCGGTATTGGAATATATATAATGTATATAATCCGACTAAGCAGAAGAAACTCATATATGTGTGTGATTATTCTGTCATATATGTGATTATTCTAACAAGCATCTTTACACTTCTCTCTACCAACAATTGAATATTCCATATAAATGTGATAGAAAATCATAATATTGAAATATTGTATGTCTAAATATTTAGATGTTACATATGTATACATCAATTTAGAAACAATATGTGATTGAAATGTATATATAAAAGATATATGAAAATTATTTATTATTTATAATTATCATTTATGGATAATTAGTGTTATATATATATATATATATATATATATATATATATATATATATATATAATTGTTCTTGGTGTAAAAACTATAAGAACTAAAGTTGTTTTCAATTAGTTAATAATTTATTTTTCTTAGATGTAAGTAAAAGGTTAACCATCCAAGTTTTAAAGTTGTTTTCAATTAGTTAATAATTTATTTTTCTTAGATGTAAGTAAAAGGTTAACCATCCAAGT
>ML777762.1:133505-154341 GCA_009831015.1 Picea engelmannii | reverse complement strand
ACAGCCTGCTCGAAGAAGGCTTCCACTGGAGAATCCTCGAGCTTTGTAAGGCGATTGGAGGCCATTCCAGAAATCAATCTTCCCCTGGAACAACCAATGAAAGTAGCAATCTCTCTGTCAGAGCGAGGACTAGTAGGTCAATTCATGGGGATTTGGCCATCCACCAGAACAACCGATAACTGGATACAAAGGAACTGGAGACCGCTAATAAAGAACAGTGTGACCTGCTACGCCGTTGGAAAGGGCTACTACATCTTCGAGTTCATTTCTCAGGAGGACCAGGACCTGATCTTCAGGAACGGGCCTTACTTCATGGGAGCTCAAGGGCTCTACCTGAATCGTTGGACTCCAAACTTCGACCCAGCCCTGGAAATACCAAAGGACGTTCCAGTTTGGGTCAGGCTTCCAAACCTCCCAATCCACTGCTGGAACTCTGCATCATTGCAAGCAATAGGGAATGGGCTCGGCCACTATATTGATAAAGCAGATCCAAAAGATCAATATTCTTGTGCCAGAATCTGCGTCGAGGTTGACCTAGAAGTAGGGTTGCCGGAAGCCGTGAAACTGAAGGTGGGAGAATGGAAACACCTGCAAAAACTAGACTACGAACAGCTGCCGTTCAAATGTAGAGGATGCCATGATTACGGCCACTTCCAGAGGAACTGCCCCAAGGCCGTGCAGGAGAAAGAAAGGGAGGAGGGATGGCAACAACCCCGAAAAGGAAGAATGAAATCCAGTGGACCTCGGAAAAACAACCCAACGCCGGCCCAAAGCATTCCAGGGACCCAGGGCAATACAAACAGCTTCAAAGATTTTGGAATCGAAGGGGAAACACCGCCCACAAACAACATTGACTAAGGCGAAGAAGGCAGAGGCACAAAGAACAAAGAAATCGAGGGAACATCACATGCATCTGGAGGCGAGGAGAGTGGGGGGATTCAAGGCACTGAGGAAGAATAAAACCCGCCACAGAGGAACGAAGAAGATCAAGGCACTGAAGAAGGCGAGTTCTCATCAGGGAATGAAACGGAAGGGACAAGTGAAACTTGGGACGCCCCAAAACGGCCTGGCAGAGGGAGGAAGTCCAAAAAGGCAGAAAGAGAAAAAGAATCGTACAAAGACATCCTCAAAGGCGCCCAACCAACCCTCGAGCAGGTATTCAATGTAAGGCAAACAAGGAAACAGGCAAAGGTCTCCCAAGGAGGCCGCCCCACCTCGAAAAATAACCAATGAAATTCACATCCTGGAACTGTAGGGGTCTCGGCAGCAAGATAAAAGAAGAAGTTATCAGGGATCTAATCAAAACAACAAGAACAGACGTCCTACTCATCCAGGAAACCAAAATGAGTCAACAAGACTCAGTAAAAGTCTTTAAAAACGCATGGAGAAGCAGCCAAGGTGTAGCTGACAATGCCAGGGGCACTTCAGGAGGGCTCTGCACCATGTGGAATGCTTCCAAATTAGATCTACTCCATTCCGACCTTCGCATGCACTGGATATGCACCCAACTACTCCACAAGGAGTCTGGACAAATTGTAAGTCTCTTTAATGTCTATGTTCCACAGCACATTGATGAAAAAAGAATTTGTTGGCATTCTATTCAAGACTATTTAATTGAGAATGATTTAGAAAATATAATCTTAGGGGGTGACTTAAATGTAACCCTAGCAGTAGAAGAAAAACGAGGCGGGTCCATTGTAAGGGACCCAGCCCGAGAGTGGGTGGAGGACCTGATCTCCACTTGGGAATTGATGGACATAAAACCCTCAAGAGGGCGCTACACCTGGACCAACAAAAGAGTAGGCCCAGGACACATAGCAACCCGTCTGGACAGATTTTTAGTGCAGAGCTCTTTCCTGACATTAGGACTCACAACCGCTTCAGAAATCCTCCCTAATGGTACCTCTGATCACAAGCCAATCACGCTGGAAATCAAGAAAGAGCAAAACCAAGGGCCTATCCCTTTCCGCTTTAATCCAGCTTGGCTACAAGACAAGGACTTCCGAAGCAAAGTCTCCAAAGTCTGGACCACCAAAATCAACGGATCTGCCTTCCACGTCTGGGAAGAAAAGTTGAGGCGCCTCAAAGATGAACTAAAAGTTTGGGCCAAAAGCAAAACTGACCCCACAACACTACGCCTAGAAAGCCAAAGACAACTAGAAAACCACCAGCTTGCTTTGGAAAGTAAGGAAATCACTCAGTAGGACATTATCATGGAGGAACAACTGCAAAACCAATGGCACAAATCATGCAGAGAGGAGGAAAGCTACTGGAGGCAGAAATCTCGAAGCCTCTGGCTACAAGAAGGGGACAGAAATACAACTTACTTCCACAAACAAGCGGAAGCAAGGAAGCTCTTTAAGGCTGTGACTCAAATCCAAGTCCAAAACACTACAATTTCTGAACTAGAGGACATCAGAAAGGCAGCCTTCGAGACTTTCAAAAACCTTTATACAGAAAATGAAAGAGCAAGCATAAACCCTCAAACTCATCCAATCTCAGCTGTCCCAACTCTCATAAATGATGATGTCAATCGCAAACTCCTGGAGGAAGTCACGCAGCAAGAAATCAAAGAGGCACTTGACCAAATGCATCCGGACAAAGCCCCGGGTCCGGATGGATTTACAGCAAGGTTTTTTCAGCACTGTTGGGAAATCATCAAGTCTGACCTCACTAAAATGATAAAGAAATCACAGGCAAGAAATAAGTTGGGAGGCGGTACCAACTCAGCCTTCCTGGCTCTCATCCCCAAGGAGAAAGGAGTGCTTAACTTCAATCGATTCAGGCCTATCTCCCTGTGTAATACGAGCTACAAAATTCTCACAAAGGTAATAGCAAACAGGCTGAAGAACATCCTCCCATCCATCGTGTCGGAAAACCAAGGAGGATTCATTAAAGGCAGGCAAATTGCAGACAACATAATCCTCGTCCAAGAAGCTCTCCACTCAAGCCTAGGCAGGAAGGACAAAGGTATGATCATCAAACTCGATCTGGCAAATGCTTTTGACAGAGTTAATCATAATTTCCTCTTTGCTGTAATGAAAAAATTTGGTTTTGATGACACCTTTGTGAATTGGATAAGAGCTTGTATTGATTCTCCCTGGATAGCCCCCATGGTAAATGGGAGAGTAACTAGTTTTTTCAAGGCATCCAGAGGGTTGCGCTAGGGCTGTCCTCTATCACCCTTGCTCTATGCACTTCAAGCTTCAGTCCTAAGCTACCAACTTGAGAATGCCAGAACCAGCAGCAACCTCAAAGGTCTACAGATAGCCCAAGGCGTGAAAGAAATCAATCACGCACAATTCGCAGACGACACATTGCTCTTGGGAGGGGCAAGTTGTCTAGTAGCAAAAAAGTTCAAAGAGGAGTTGGACGCCTATACTTCAGTGTCGGGAAGCAAGATCAGCCATGCAAAAAGTAAAATATACAGTTGGAATATCACTCCCAATGAGATGAGGGACATTTCCAGAATTTTGGGCATGGAAGGGCACACAATTTGGGAAACGTTCACCTACTTGGGCGTTCCTATCTCCAAGACGAAGCCAAGAGCTACCAACTGGAGCCACCTTCTGGACAAGCTAAGCAACAAAATTTCCTCTTGGGGCGCTAATTGGCTAAGTTTAGCATGCAGAATCGTTCTCATCAAATATGTCCTAGCAAGTGTGCCCATCTATCAAAATTCTCTTCTTTTAGCTCCTGGTTGCATAATCACTCAATTGGAAGCTCTACAAAGGCGGTTTTTATGGGAAGGGGTCAAGCAGACCAACAAAAGAGCCCATCTCATAAGCTGGGATAAAGTTTCGAAACCTCTGATCGAAGGAGGACTCAATCTCAAAAATGCTAAAGTACAGAACCTTGCCCTTGGAGCAAAATTATTATGGCACATAATCAATGGCAAAACAGCATGGTGTAAGGAATCCTTGTGGAAAAAATATTTGGAAAAAATATTTCAGAGGCCCAAGGAGAAGATGCGTGGAACACCTGTCAAGTGAGAAAACGGGATCCCCAATTTTCACTCTTTGCAGAAAGGTCATCGATCAATTCACTTCCCATCTGACTTGGGTGCCGGGGAATGGGAAACAAATCAAAATCTGGGAAGACTCCATTCTTAGAGACCCCCCTTTGAAATTGAACCAGAATTTTCAGCGTTTGAAAGCCTGGATGGATGAGCAAAATCTGTGGACACTCTTCGACATTTCTGCCTGGAGGATAGAAAGGCACAAATAGTGGCAAGGCTGGGAAGTGAGTAACCTGCCTTTGGATTTGGAGTCTGATTGGGGCACTTTTAAGTTAAGCCTGCAGGGGAAAGCCCCACTAAGGAAAAGAGCAAGAGACAAGAGAGGTTGGGGAAAAGAGGCAAAGCCTTATTCAACCTCGTTGGGGTATTCCACCTTGCTAAGCCTTCCACACGTTCCCCCCAACCCAGCAATTTGGAAATCTATCTAGAACAACAAAACCATCCCCAAGATTGACTTGTTTCTTTGGACACTTGGTCACGACAGTATCCATACCGGAGAAAACCTTCAAAAAAAAGGCTGGGCTGGCCCCTTCAGATGCCCTCTTTGTCGCCAAGATGATGAAACTTCCACTCACCTTCTCCTTTTATGTACCTTCTCAAAAGAAGTTTGGACGATGGTAACAGGCTTGCAATTCGCTCTTCCTCTTCCTCAGAATATCCCTTCCCTCCTCCTGGATTGGCCTACTCTCTCTCCGTTCCAACAACAAAAGCAAAGTATGGCTTCACGACTCTGGCAAGCTCTTCCCAGATTCATCCTGTGGGGACTATGGCTGGAGAGAAATAGCAGAATTTTCTGAGAAAAAGAAAGGAAGGCCCCCCAAGTGACCACTAGAATCAGATCTCTCTTTAGTGAATGGGCCAGCACCCAAACACCCCCAACGCAAAGCAGGAAGATGGATGAGCAAGAAGAGCACTGGTGTGATCAATTCCAACTCCCGAAAGAAATTGGAGACAAAGCCACCCCCACTATCCAGGCACATTGGGAGCTAAGGAAAGGAACAAATGACTTCGCCAATTGGAAAAGAGAAAGGAATGGCTATATACTTTCCTTTGACGGGGCCTCAAAAGGCAACCCAGGCCAAGTAGGTGGAGGAGGTCTCATTGAAAAGCCAAACGCAGAGATATTGTTGCGTTATGCGATTGGCCTGGGCATAGCCTCCAATAATTATGCAGAGACAATGGCGCTCTGGCAAGGGCTTTGCCACGCTCAAAACAATGGCTTTAGGGACTTAGTAATCATTGGGGACTCCCGATTGCTGATCCGAGCCATCGTGCTCCCAAAAGCAACCCAAAATGCAAAGCTTAATAACCTCCTAGCCAGAATTCGACTGCTATTAAGGGGCTTGGACTCGTTTCAAATCTTCCACGTTCTAAGGGCGTTAAATCAAAACGCAGACATAGAAGCCAACAAAGGATTCGCGTTGGCTGTAGGACACACACTGGTCAATGAGCACCAGTCCATGGTGGATCTCCCATGAGTAACCCAATGCCCAGTTCCTTTTCAAGTCCCAGAGCAAGGACGGATCAAGAATCGATTGCGTCAGGGCTCATGATTGTACGCGCGATTGAGGGAATCAAAATGCAGACGACCAAGTGACCAAACCACCTGCCAAGGGATGAGTGCGACCCCGCACCCATACCTCTCGGGGCCTGCACAGAAGGGAGAATGATTACAGGAGGCTCTCTATGCATATATCCGATCTCGCCCCCAGCCCATGAGCAGATCAAGTTTATGCATGCCCAGAGCAGAAGGAGGTGTTTCAAGAGATCAAATTCAGGAGAAGAGGAAATGGAAGCAAGCTCTAGTCGATCCATCCCAGTAGAGGAGCGTCTCAAGCAACTGGATGACAAGCTGGAGAAGCTGAAGAACATGCTCCAGTTCCAGCTCGACTTTCTGGAGAATCTTGACTCAGAAGCCGGGAGAAGAATGGAACAGCTGGAGCAGGACTTATCCTTCGTCAAAATCGTCTTCACAGAGGAATTAGATAAGCTTCATCAAGAACTGAAAAGTCCCCAAGAGAAATTTGAAGACAGAATTGGAGATCTGGAGGACAAGTTGTCCAAGTTAAACTTAGAATGGGGGGGAAATTATGAGAAGTAACCAACTCTCAGCGCTGAAATGCACAAGTCTGTAGTGGTCCTCAGCATCCTAGCATTTTTTATAGAAGCTAGGGCTCTAAATAAGTTTAGTTTCAGGTCTATGAATGAATATGGGGGTTATGTCATCCTGGAAATTTCAGTATTGTATTCCAGTTTTTGCAGGCAGTAGCTCTGTGTAGCCCTGCCCCTTGTAACAGATCTGTGGCTTTGCCACCATTAATATAATTCCTCTACTCGTTACTGTCAAAAAAAAAACAATAACCAAACAAGTTTCTCTTTTTTTAGTTTCAGTGTTAATTAAGGAGGCATGGAATTTGACAGAACAAAAGTTATGCCAGTCTTACTCCATTTACATTTTAGGGATTTGTGGTGTCTCCCATTATCGAGGGATTCGTGATGTCGGACCATTATCGGTTTTTTATGTGATGTTTAGATAATTGTGGTGAATGGAGATTTATAATCAAAACCATTGAAAGGAGTTGAATGGTGAATGCTTGTTGGTGTGATTTTGTATATTGTATACCCTCTACCTGAGCGTATGCTTATTGGCACATCCAACTCTAGGATTTGGATTGACTAATTCCATCAACAAAATGTGTGAAAATGCAGTTTCACTTACCCAGTGCATTACAGCGAAGAGCATTTAACGTTATATTATCCTGTAATGAACTTAGAGAACAAGGGATAAAATCTCTTTATGTTACACAGATTTTGCATAGCTTCGAATTTGCTTGCATGGCAGGTGCATTTAAGGAGGAGAATTTAACGTTATATTATATGCATTGAACTTAAAAAACAAGGGATAAAATCTCTTTATGTTACACATATTTTGCATAGCTTCAAATTTTCTTGCATGGCAGGGACTACGTTGTCATGCAGCACTTGTTTTCCTATTGTCCCACTAACCATTCCATTATATAAAGTGATCATAGGGATATAGGAGAAGGTTCAATCAACCTTTCCTCATTGATGAGAAGAATCCACAGATGCTCCACAATATTGCTTTTCATATTTAATGAAATTCAATGATATCTAAATAGAATTACAATTATCAGGGAGAAGGGGTAGTCAATTCTTCTCTATTTAAATTATTGTCAAAGTTCATTCACCTAACTTAGTGAGTAAAAAGAAATAAAAGAAGAATTGATCAACCCTTCTCCAAACTATTGTTAATCTATAATTAAATCTTATGATCCCAATGTATTTTGGAATTTCAAGTAAAATATGAAAAGATCAACCAAATCTTCTATATTTATATTCTTATTATCATATCAACTAACTAATAAGTTCCCTTATATAAATAAATTAAAAGGTTATCTAACCTTTCCCAATATATTTTGGGATTTCAAGTAAAATATGAAAGGATCAACCAAATCTTCTATATTTACATTATTATTATCATATCAACTAACTAATAAGTTTCCGTATTCCCTTATATAAATAAATTAAAAAGTCATTTAACCTTTCTCCATAAATGAGAAGAATCAACTAACCCTTCTCCATCAATCGGAAAGGCAGGCCCTTTTTCCATTTCAATTTTTATCGTCAATTTATTCACCTTATCAATTATTTCATTTAATGTAATGAGAATGAGATAGGATAAGGGTTATCTCATCCTTTTCCATCGATTATAAAAACATTTTGATCCTTATCAATGCTAATGCTAGTGGTAATTATTTTATATCTAGGCATGTCTTTTATTACTTGTTGGGAATGGTTAGAAAATCAATTTATTTTTCTCGTTATGATTATATGATATGATGGTTAGGATATAGTTTCATATTTTTAGATTAGTTTTGTATTTTAATCTCTATTGACATTGCCTTGTTTGATTATGAGTTTCTATTATAGGTTGAAAATTTTCTATGCACCGTTTTCTTTATCATTTTAATAGAATTCTATTTCTTTATCATTTCAATAGAACTCCATTTTTTTTAATGTTGAGTTGGGTAATAACATTGAAGAATTAAACCATAAGTGGTGTGTTGAAATGTATGAAATAGATAACTTGTATTCCAATTTATAGGAAGTATGAAATAGATAATTTGTATTCCAAGTTATTATTTTAAGTAGATGAAAAGAATAAAGATTTAGTTGTTGGTATAATGAAAACTTATATTTTTAAATAGAGGTTATTTTAATTAATTAGAAAAAAATCAATATCATTCTACTAATTATCAAACCAAAATAGTTCCAAAATGTGTGTCTTTATTTATATTTTTATGTTATGTTTTTGAGTAGTTACACATTTTCAAAGAAAGATAGTTAAAAATAACTAGCTAACCCCTTAACTACTTCCATGCTCTTATTTACAATATGGAGAAAAAGAGGGAAACATTTTTCTTCAATAAGAGAAACTAATCTAAACATACATATCACGATTTAATTGTCCCCTCAATCATTGATATATCCATTGCTACAACTTTGGGTTGAGTCATAAAAGAGAGGAATATGCAAGGTTTTTCGTTCTAGTTATCAATAGAACACATTCATTCCAAAATAATATTCTCCTTAACTTTTACAATGCACCATGCCAACTCATCAACACACTAAAAGGGTTTATCAACATAGGGAAGGAACTCATCACCATGCTAAAGAACTCATCAACACACTCAAGGACTCGTCGGCACAATACTAAATATTGAATTTGACCATCAAATAATTGCATTGTCAAAAAATGGAATCACACTTTGACCTGAAACCACACCACTAACCTATGCACACACACACACACACACACACACACCAATATATATATATATATATATATATATATATATATATATATATATATTCATGCATTACAATTAATTCTTAATGTTAACGTTTATAAAATCATGACATTCCAAGTAAAAATCCATATAATATCCCAAGTAACCATTATATACATGGAGTAGGTAAAAATGTATCAATGGGTAGGGAAAAAGGTTTAGATTTATAGAAAATGGTGCAAAAGTGATGATCCAAATAGGGAGATTTATGTACATGCATGTTTGTATGAATGTTTAATTAGTGTGACAAATGCTAACTTAGCTAGCTAACGAATGAACCAATGTATGCAACCTCTTAGTCTCACCATCGGTGTGCTTATGATGAGTGCCAAGGGGATCCTACTGACATATACAAATCAGGAACCAAATATTATAAGCATCAAATTGAATCAACCCACCTGCAAAAATAAAAATCACTCACATCACACATCTATGTACGAGGCACTATGCATCCTAATGATTTACATAGAGTAGAGCCCGTTGCTAGGCTTAGGCCAAGGATTCCTATCGTCATCGATGAACTCAAGGACCATTGTTGGCATCATGTGGCACACCATGTGGAGGCCACACCACATAAGGTTGAACTTCCACGTCCCTAAATCTTCATGGTACAAGTAATAAACAAGAACCAAGTAGTTGTCAGGAACTACATAATTAAAAATATGGTGAAAAATCTTGTGAGCTATCATAGCTCCTTAATGATGACCATCAATACACAAATGAGGTATGAGACACTTGTCTTTGGTATGGTTAAGAGAGGAAAAATTGGTGGAAATTTTTGAAAAAGAAATCCGAAGTGAAAATTGGTCAAGACATGGCATTTCACTAGATGTCCCAACAAATGACCCTTATCCTAAATCGAGACTCATCATGGAAACCTTCATCTTTTTATGAATAGGGAAGAATATATGCTCGATGATGCTCATATTTCCTTTTCCTATCAACTGAATCCATGACCTCCACGATGGCCTCATCTAAAGACAACTCAATATCTAGTAAGTCATGTGAACTTGGATAGTTAGCAACTCGCGTGGGAAGAGTGTACTGATCATATTCCATATTAAGATGGAGTTTTTGACCAGTTTCAATAGATGTTAATTGAACCACTTGATCAATTGTTGGGACCATTTCCCGAGAAGGAAAACATGAGCATAAGGTCCTTCTCAGAAGCAATTGAACACTTAGGATATGATACCACATAATGCACCTGTGGGGAGGTTGAGTCCACCCAAATACAAGGAACAAAAATGGGGTAGCATGGTATAAAGTCATATAAGGATGGTGATTATCATATGCAAGCTTATCTATGGTGACAATTCTTCCATTGTGAGGAAAATGAATCACTTGAAAGAGTGTAGACACCACATCGTTCATAGCATATACATAATCATGCCCAAAAAGCATATTGAAGTCTAATAAGCCATTAATCGCTATCATATTAACTAGGATATTCCTCCCACCTAATGTGATAGGAAACTAAGGAAGAATCCAAAAATATTCACTAGGTCTTCTATCAAGATCTAGTAGTTGACTAGGAGCTGACACAAGCTTGGGAGAACCCATATCTTGCAAAGTCGAGGAGGATAAAATGCTTGTAGAGGCTCCTTAGTTTACTATGCATCGATAGATGTTTAATGAGTAAGCTTCAACCCTCATTTGGAAGGGTGCAGAAGAAGGAAGGTGAGGCTCAAAAAAATGATTCCAAATGAAGGAAATACTCCTATGACTTGGAGGGAGCATGCTCTAGGTGAGTGGGATTCCCCCTTGTTTAGAAGTTTATGATTTAGCAGTGAATAAAACATGTTTACTAGACACATCACTCTCTGAAGGAAGAGTGGGATCGACCAAATATTACATCATTCTATCCACTTCATTAATTCATGGTTGAGTATGTTGTTGAGAAACCAAAGGTGCTTTTAGAGTAATAGAGCCTTTAAACATGGACCAGACTCTTTTTATCTCTAGAATAAGAGGATATAGTTGATATCCCTTGCAAATTGTACAGGGGAAATCAGGATTTCATATCTCCTATCTAGATTTATCAGCAATATTAATGCCCCTAGCATGACTTGCAGTGGTTGGTTGCTTTCCCCCAGCATGACTTGCAATGGCTAGTTGCTTGTCTCTAGTACGACTTGTAATTATTTGTGTGTTTCCCTCAACATGACTTGCAATGGTTAGTTGCTCATCTCCAATATGACTTGCAATGACTAGTGAAATGTCCCCAAAATTACTTGTAATGGCTGGTGACTTTTCCTTTTGTATTTGCTTCTTTTTCTTATTCTTCCTCTTTTTATTCCTTTTACACTTCTGGTTATTAGGAGCTAGACTTTCACTAGAAGAGGCAGAAGGAGGAGGAATACATTTCACTAGAAAAGAAGTTTAAAAAGACTTTGGAACATTCAAAGTGGACATTGGCCAAACCAACATCCCCACAGACAATCCAAGAATATTTAATATGACCATTAAAGGGGCATTGATATTTCCAAAGGAAGAAAAAGCACAAGAGTCCTTGTGGGAAGGGGTCATTTGGTTGGTATTAATAAAATAATTTATTGGCACATGACTAGTACCTGATGTAAAGGGAGAATTGGTAGGGTATGGAATCATTAATCCCCCCATATAAGTACCCCTAGGGAAATTACTACCCCTAGAGACATAATTTCCCCCGTCACTAGTAAAAACACTAGGGGCAGGACCAGACCTAGGGTTAAAATTCCAACCAAATGGGAAACCATCATTTGGTATTACGGGGCTACCTATAGGGTTACTAGAAATATAGGAGAATCCGCTTTTGGTAGTAAAACCAAGAACTTTTCCCCAACTGGAAACAAATCCAAATGTGGGTAGTTGCAACAGTGCAACAAGGGAACTAACAATGGGTATATTTATGGAAGGAAATGATGTTATCAGTGGCATTCCCCAATTGGAATAACCGGATGTCATAGGCATATATATGGGAGTACCTATCCCACTAAGTGGTAGTAAGGAGGTGGTCATTGTGACTCCCCTCATCGTAGTTGGAGATGTAGAGGAAGGACCTCCCATGTTGGATGACCCACTAATGCTTGACATCATATGAGGATTGCTAAAAAATGAGAAGAAATCACCAAAAGTTCTATTTACCTAAATGAGTAAAGGGTTTATGATACTTGTGAAGAAGTTGGTCAACCAATGAAAAGTGTGTTTTAATCCAATGAGAAAAACAATAATCCATGGCCAAATATACATAGACTTCACAATAGAGCACACCCCTAACAAATCTAGGATTCAATAGGAAAACCAATTGTAGGGAAAAGGGGCCTTTTGAAAACCAACCCTTGGGGTAGATCAAGTCCCCAAGACCTAGCTATCAAATGTGCAAGAGACAGTTACAGTAACCCACACATAACAACCCTTACTAGTGCATGTACCCTCGTGAAGATGGGAACCCTCTAGGGGAATTGAAAGAGGGATTCGACGTTTTCTTTAGGCATCATTTGTAATTTCCTCCTAGAATCGCCTATGTGATTCCACAGGAAAGGTCACTATGGATAACACTTCACAATCAGAGACCGAGCAGAATAGTCATAGATCAAGACCACACATATGGGAATGGAAACTAAGCTCGAAGCTCTAAGAAGTGTTGTCATCCAAAGGGCATTGCACTTTTGAAACCCCCGTACACATAGAAGTCCAATGGACACCAAAACAAGAAGAGAGGGGATATCATCCACTTTCCCTAGTGTGACCCTCTTGCTTAACACTTGTGTTAGAGGTGCATTCCTAGTAAGCACTCCTTGTTAATAATTGATTTATACAATCTCTAGTGAATTCCTAGTTTTGGTTTTTTGGCCTTCGAGAGTTAACTCTCCAATCATACACCATGGCCCTGAAACCTATCCTAATGTTGGTTTGCTACAAATGAAAAAGGTTTAGTGAATTTTAGATTAACATTTATTTTTTAGGTTGTTGGTTACTCAAGAGGGTATGGAATGAGACTTTAGTGATGTTTGAAGACACTTTCCAATCCAAAAGAAACATAAGAATGCAAATTTCTCTTTTGGTGAAATAAATATAGAGGAAGGAAGAGGTATTTTTCTCAAACAAAAATCACTCAAATCCAAATGGGACTATCAGTCAGTCCAAAAGACAATTTCAGACCCCAAAATTCATAACCAACACTCCAATGCAACTCTTTAAAAGATTCCTAAAATGCTTCAAAAGGGATGATCATAAAATGAATTTTTCCATTTTCTCTTTTATACCATGGAAAGAAGAATGAAAAATTCCCTGAAAAACTAAGCTCTAAGGGGTATCTTGCCAAATAATAAGTCCCTAGGGTTCACAAGAAAAAACCAAGAAAAAAATCGCAAAAATTGAGTGTTTTTTGCACCCTATAGGCCTTTTTTTGTGCATTCCACACACAAGGTCGTGGGTTGCCTTCACAAAAGGAGTGACCAGATAGGGTATGGTGGCCCCTTTCCTTCACAAAAGGTGCAATCGTTCATGATCTGCCATGCACAAATAGCTAACTGGTTGCGACTTGTCAGTGGGAGGGCCACGACCATGGGGGAAAAGGTACAACAATGAAAAACCCTGATTAGAGTTCAATCAAACCTAGAAGTGAAATGCACCATAGCTTTTCTAAGGTCACAATTCACAAGGAAAAGCTCACACATTTTATAAAGAAGAAATTTTTTGAACACCAAGGCTCCCTCACCATGGTTATATAGCAGATTGGGACAAGAGAAGAGTTCAACTTGTACACTTGGGAGGGAAGTTCATCCAATTAGACAATTGACAAGAGGATAGATTCACTCAAGTTAAGCATGAATGCATGGATTTCAATGGCAGAGAGTAAGAGTCCATGATATCCAAGATTGTATTTGTGAAGGTAGGTGACATGGCAAAGTTGGCTTGCTCATTAGAAGAAAGAGCAATAGTACATGAAGGTGGCATCCCACTACAATATTAGCCTTCTTGTGGAAGATTATAGAAGGGAAGTGATGAGAAGAGTTCAAAGACTCAAATTACATCTACACTCAAAAGAAGTAGCAAGTGGATCATCTAGAAGAAGAAGAAGAATAAGAATCGTGGGTATGCGTCAACTAAGGCATCCCTTGTTTATCATTTATTTGGGAAGAAAGGCCATAGTGATGCCATATATTGGTACTCGAAGGCATGCTCATTGTGTGGGAAGAAAATCCATCATGTGGAATCTTTTTGGGAGAAGAAAGCCACATGCCACAACCCAGATTGATTATGGAGGAGGAATGGAAAGAAGACATCCCTGAACCAACAATGAATTGAGAGGCACAAGGATAAAAGGAGCATGTTAAGTAGTTCATACAACAACGCTAAGAATTTTTTCCACCACTATAAGTTGAGTGGTCATTAGGAAGCATGAATTCATCCAAATCTTCACCACATGAACTACACAATCAAGAAAGGAGTGTGGAGAGTGAATATTGAAGAAGATGAAGGGTTTATTGCATCTCTAGTCCGAGGAGAAAAATCTATCCAAGGAGTTATAGCAACACAGGAGGTTAGCAACACCAATAACATGGAAAACAAGTTGTTGCTAAGGGTAGCCACAATCCAATTGTTGTTTTCTACATTGCATTAGAAGAACCCCTTCTTGGAGATGTGTTAGAGATTGGTGCATAAGCATCAATGATATTTGGGGATTCTTGAGAACTCCATTACAATTTCCAAAGAAAACATAACATTGAATAATGAATTGTGATTGCATGCAATGTTTGTCATCCAAATGACATTATTGTAGGATAGAGTGCTTGTAAGCATGTGCAAACACTGGAGATTTGTTTCCATACCAAGGAGTGGTTGATCATGGAAAAAGAAGGCATGCCACATTTCCTTTTGTGGTGCTACTACGCAAGGAAATAATTGGCAGGATCTCACTGAAAAAACATAGAATAGCATTCGACTTGGCTTCATTGACTGCCAAGATGGACCATCTCCAAGTCTGGGAGAGATGGGAACAAATGTTGATTGTAAAGTTTGGATATGGATATTTCTCAAATTTGAGAGTCAATGAATGGACTTCTACATTGTGGGAACAATCAAACCAAGAACAAGAACCAGAGCCACAACTAGAACAAGATCTATTGTCGGAGCCATGAGTGAGATCCATAGATAGTGTTGGAGTTGTATCTAAGAACTAGAGTCAGGGCCATGTTCTAGAGAAGTATATCAAAGGCACATTGATCCAAATTAGTTCTCTAAGATTTTGGAGACCAAAAAGCCTCTCAATTGAGAGTTGTGATTTGAAATGGATTCAAACACAAAATAATGGTTGTAAGCCTCATTATCTAAAGAAATTTGATGATCAAGGAAGGATAGTAACTATGTAAAAGGAAATGCAAAGTAAAGTGTAATAAAACAAAATGATAAGAAAACAATGAATTAATTAAAGTATAGGAGAAGAGAGAGAGGAATGGGAGTTGAAAGGTCTTTCTCTTGGCCTTCCCAATACCCCAGATCTCCCTATCTCTTCATGTACTTTCACTCTCAAAGGTTTTTTTTTGGCCTAGAGGAGATAATGCAAATGAGAAGGAGTTGTGTATACTTTTGAATGGCCCACAATCATGTAGCCTGCATTGTAACCAAAGGTTGTCGAAATAGACTAAGCAACCATTAAATGTTGGTTTTACCATTTGGGTTTCTATGGTAAAATTGCCAAGTCTTTTGTGAGTTTTATTGTGATCATTTATTGATTGATTGTTGGGTAATTCTCACACATATTTGCAATTCCCCATGGTATAACCCATTCTCTATTGTGATGAATTTGATGGGCATATTAAGTTTAGTTTGTGTTGGGAATTGAGGGCTCTGTTCAATGTTGGTTTTGTAGTTATGTTGCATTGTTTCAGTTATGAGATAGTGTGATTAAATACTCTACAACATTGTAATGTATTGGTTGAATCATTGGTGGCATGTGATAGTTGTCAAATGTTGTGCTTAATTTAAACTATTGTGCTACCTCTCCATTATATGCTAGACAATGTTTTTAATTGCCAACAATAGCCACCAGTTCAAGAGTATTTTACTCACTTAATCAACCCCCATATTGATGTCTCTATCAACCAATATAAACTTATTCTCCCATTGGTTTGAATGAACCATGGGTGTGGGATTTAGTGGCATATAAATCGTCCATTTTGAGTCTAGAGAAAACCGAGGGTGTAGATTAAAGAGTTGTTATTTCCCCAGCTTCCATATCCAATGGATTGCTATTTACAGTTTCTTGTATTAAGTCATATCCTCAACTGTTCATTTTATTCCAAGATCAAATATCTATGGTTTTCGTTATTGGGTTGTTGCATTATTCTAGTTAGATTTCAAATTCTGTCAATCCTATGACTATTGAAGAGCCATACAAAGTGAATCTGTGCTTTTTCGATGGTTGTACAAATTTATGGGAGAGAGAGAGGGAGGTTGTATGTAGTATTATTCACCCCTGAGAGGTTGTACACTAATCCTCAACTACTCCTTGAGTCCGCATGCATGTTGTACGATCATGTGTCTGCTTGGGGTTGTCTCCCTTATCCACAGAGATGTTGGATTGTTGGTTGAGCATTGTTTCTAGATGTGGGTTGAATTTAATTCATGCCATTTATAGATTGGTCAAGAGTAATCACCATTGTTGAATTATTCTCTTTGGCATAACATTGATATTAAGATGTTTATCTTATTCTCATATTCCAAGACAACCATTTGTTGTATTTAATTGGAAGCCATCTCTTATCTTTGGTAGCCATTCCAATTAAGATTGTCTCCCATATGGTTGAGTAATAACCCATTTCATACATATGGGTTAAATAATGGCCAACCCATGCATGTTTTAATGAATGGTGTTTAAATTTTTTATTGGAGACTATTCTTTAGTGAGTAAGAAAAATTTAAAGTCTGGAGATTACAAGTATACTCATTTCAACATTTAAACCAACAAGTACCCAAGTCTTTATAAGATAGTATTTCTATTAGTGGAGTAGTTCATTATGATAATTGGATGATAGCCATAACACTTCTTCTAGTTTGTTGGTGAGAAGTTTGAATATTGGTTTTGTATACCATTTATAATTGTTTTTTATTATATTTGCATTGACATTCACTAAACCCAATAGAATTGGAACAACTAACCTTGTGCATAAATAGTTTGGTGGTTGGTGTTTAACCCCAAAAGGCTTCATCAATAATTGAGATTATTGGTTGGGTGGTTTTACCCAAAGCATTGGACTTTTGGGAGAGTCTTCAATTCATCAAACAAGCCACTACAATGAGAATGGAATACACACACAAAACCATGACGGTGTGTAAACCTTTATGACCTTGATAAATTTAGTTGAGTTAGATATTCATGTGCAAGGAGTTGCACCGAGATACAGTTCTCAATGTAGGGTAATTGCAGAGTCCTACTTGTTATTGGCCTTGTCAACTGGTTGTTTGTGCTCATGTTATACCAAACAACAATAGGTAGTTGATTGGCATATTATAGTAGTACATGCTTGTATAAGAACATGGAGCAGAGACGTTTGCATCTGACATTACAATGTTAGAATAGGCCTTGCAACCATCATAATGACATAGTTCTCTATATAATATTAGAGGGAAAATATCAAAGATAATTCCACATATTATCTATGTTGGTGAAGTAATTGAGTTATAAGCCCCTTGATTATCGATGGCTTGAATGTACACTTGTCCTTTGAGGTACAACCTTCCTTTCCCATCTTTCCTTGCAATTTTTTTCCCATCAACCTTTGACTTGGATGGTCCTTTGGATGTTTCCCCATGCTTCCTGGTAAGGGTGCACTTGTCTTATGCAAACTCTTGGGGAAAATCATTATTCACCCTCATCTATGGATCATTCCTACACTCTTGCATTTTCCCATAGGTGTTATCCATTCTCCCATTCCAATGTTCTTCCTCTCCTTGTTCGTGAAGAAATCTTTTGTGAAACCATTGTTACTTGTGTCTACAAGAGAATCCCATGAAATTTGAAAATGTAATTTTTCACAATTAGACATAATGTTGAGAGTGTTTATGGATAAGTATTGTGTACTTTGTTTCAGAACGTCCTAGATGTTTTGAAACCAGGTACACAATTCTTATTCAGAAATACTCTCAACAAAATCCCATGAAGTCAAGAGGTAATAACCTATGTAAGTTAGGGACTTTCTATTGAGAATTCGAAGAGGGAATGTGATCGTTTTGAGGGGGAAATCATGGTTGGAATGTCCACAACAACTAAAGAAACTACCTTTAAGTTCTGCAACCATATTAGTGTTACTCATGGAGTATTTTAGCAAAGTGTTTCTCCTCTAGGTCATTTGAAGTAGGAAACCAATAGTCTTGGACTCTCTCTACTTGCACTAGAAGGGGGAGAATCCTCAAGGGACTGTGGAGCAGAGAAAGGTAATATCTTCCTTATGCTATGAAGAAGAAGCGAGTGTCATGGTGGACTGATGGTTTGATGAGGGCATGGAGTGCCCATCCATGAGCAGATCAGCTCTGACATGAGAGAAATGGGTTGGATTGAGTGAGATTAGAGCCCTATAGGAGCTTCCTATGCCCTAATGGTATCATGGTCTTGCTTGGGGGTGGAATCCATAATTAATTCCTATTATTAGGCCATAAATTGCTCCTTAGCAACCGATTTGGTGGATCTACACTTGATTAAAGATAAGTAGTCACAATCAACTTTGAATGGAATGCTTACTAGTTGTAGTTGTGTGAATTCATGAAATTGAATGTGTATTGAACAAACACAAAATATGTTGGTAATTTTCATTGTTATATTTATATGTATATGGATTCTATTTATATCATTGTTAGAATTTGAATTTGGGTTAACCATTTGTTGAGAGAAGTTTTAAATTTCTTATGGAGAGTCTTGATGGTTAAAGGAGGTATCTAGGTATGTGATTGTTACCCTAAACACAAGATAAGATCAAGCATAAAGAAAACCATAGCACATACATAACCATGTCACAATCACACCTTGTTTATAGTGGGAAACAACTTGAGTGATTGGGAGGAAAATCAATTGCTAAAACCATAGCTCAGTTTATTCTTCATAGAATTTTTATAGTTTCTATATCGTGAATGATCATTGGTTCAAGAAAAGTATCCAACAACTTATATTATTCACGACTACGTGTATTTATAACCAAGGGTCACTTAACAAGGTCAATCATGAGGAAGAGCCCCTTTAGTTGGCTAGTTTAATATAATCAAGTTTGATTTTGTTTTTTACTTTAATACATTTTGTGGCCCAATGCATTGTGGGCTCTAATCACAAAACCAGGGCATGTTCACACCCAACAACTCCATTTGTAAAACCTTAGCAACTATTATGCTCCATGAACTATTCATTTAGAGCTCCCTTAAATCTTTTATATGAGTTTTGGGTGGATTCCACAATCTAGCATATGAAATATCATTTTTGAGATTATATATGTAGAGTAAGACATCAATGCATGACCCATGTCTCATGAGAACCTAATTTCTCATGAATTTGAATAACCCACTTAACACCCATTGCATCGGGTGATGCTTGCAAGGGTAAAATTGTGGGTTTGAGAGTAGTGAAAGGAATTGTATAGTATCAATCATTGCCTTTGGGACTCAAACTCGATAACTAGGATTTCCTAGAAAGGTTACCCATCATAAGACTACTCGCTTAACCATGGAGTCCCCCCCCCATAGTCAAGCCCAGTTAGCTTGATACCCCATTTGCAAAACCTTAGCAAGTATTATGCCTTGTGGACTATTCATTTAGAGCTCCATTAACTCTTTTATTTTGTCATTGTGTGCTTTTGTAGTCCAACATATGAAAGATCATTTATGGGAGTACTTGTGTAGAGAAAGTCATTAATGCATGGCTTGTGTCTTGCGAACACCCACTTTATCATGAATTTGAATTTACCACTTAACACTTATTACATCGAGTGATGCTCACATAGGTGGAGAAGTGGGGTTGAGACTAGTGAAATAAATCACATTACACCAATTATCACCTTTGGGACTTGTAATTGGTAAACATGACTTCCTAAAAGGGTCACCCATCCAAATATTGCATCAACCAAAACTCTTAAGATATTACAGAAATATCTCTTAGTAACCCCAAATACATCTATGCACAATGAGCATATGTCAATGTGTGTAACAATTGTGAAGTTTAGGTGAGACCTGCATAGAGAATCTAGCTAGTAGTAATTCACACAAAGCTTGCAAAAGAAATAGAGAGGGAGATAGAGAGAAGAGAATGAGAGAAAGAATGAAGAATTTTATTAACCATTATTCCACTATCAAAGTGTGAATAATTTACAATAGATATAAAATACATGACTTAAATAACGTGCCATAGTAATGATCTAGAAAGATGTGGACACACATTGACAAAAATTGGAGTGAACTGCCACCTAGTCCTAGTTAACTAGCCATGCGGTCATCAATTAACTAGCTAACTAGCCATGCAGTCATCAATTAACTAGATAACTAGCCATGCAGTCATCAGTTAACTAGCTAACACAAGTGGAGTGAGGAGAATCTCATTCATGCACATGTGTAGTGCTCTCCTAGCCTCATGCATGTGATATGCACCCTCTTGGTGATCATATTGAGGTGAGCATGTAACACTTGTTGATAAAAACCAAGGTTGCCATGTATTACTCTATTCCACTAGTCTAACTGAGTCAAGATTGAAGAGGGGGTGGTGCCCTATTTTAGTGGGGAATATTCTCATCTAGGAGAATATCCTCATCTATGGGTGGTTCCCTCAACATAGACTACTAAACTTAATCAAATATATACTAGGTGGGTGTGTAATATCTCCAACACTCGCCCTGAACACTACTAGGGAGTAAATGAAGAATGGGTCCCGACAAGAAGCCATGTTAGGTACCCATTTTACAATGCATATAAGTAATGAACACAAAAA